>PVHY01002194.1:44066-133213 GCA_004024945.1 Uropsilus gracilis | reverse complement strand
GAGGAGGGGAGGCAGGGAGAAAGAGATGGAGAGAGAGTATGTTCACTAGT
Source organism: Uropsilus gracilis (assembly GCA_004024945.1). Lineage (NCBI taxonomy): Eukaryota > Metazoa > Chordata > Mammalia > Eulipotyphla > Talpidae > Uropsilus > Uropsilus gracilis. The sequence goes on along the minus strand of PVHY01002194.1, from coordinate 133,163 downwards.
CTCAAAATGTGAACTAACTTTGTGTGTGTTGGGGGGATGTTCACCTGAACCGACACAATAGTTACAAAAGTCTAATCTCTAAAGTCTAATTTCCTAGATTTTGTTTTTTCAGTTCTGCTCCTCTGCTCTCTCCCTAGAAGATTAGCAAAAAACTCAATTGTGTCCCTAGAAGCTTCAGAAGCTGACCTATGGAACCTGCTTCAAACAGTGTTTGTTTGAAATTCAAATTAGAAAACCTATTCAGGAAAGTTACAGCCAGTATCTTCCAAAACCAAAAACAAAATCTCACACATCATGATCAAGACATTTTTATAAACCTAACAGAATTGTATGCTTATCAGTTTGCACCCTAGGTCATCCTCCTCCCCCCCCCCTTTTTTTTTAACACTTCCTTTAGAAGTTCCTCTACATCCAGTAGTAGAAAATTCCTTTTGGCATGCACAACAATAGTAGGGATGAATGACTAGGTACTGTATAATGAATTCCATGGAAATTCATAAAGCTAGAAAAAAAGAATAAAATTCCCTAACAGAGAAATATGAGAATACATAGTCATTTTTAAATATCTGCTGTGGTTTTATAATGAAAAATTGGTGTCTAATCAATTCAGTTTCCTTAGATGATATAATAACAGATCAGGTCAGAGAGAGACAATGTGACTATGGGAACTTGCTCACATTAATATTATAGAAAACACTGACTTTCTGGGCCATGGATTCAGCATTCTGTGATATAGTCCCAGGAAGGATTTTTGAAAAATGTAATTTGAGGAATTTTAGGTCAGAATTAAATTTCAAAATTTAAGAGAGCTAATATGTTCCTAAATAGAAACAAAACATAATATGGGTGTGGATGTCTAAAGTTTTGATTATGTCCTATCTTAACATCCAGTTTGTATGTCAACAGTTAAGAGTCATGTACAATGTCTAAACTTTTCCTGATTCAGAGAGGAAATTCAGAGAGGAAAAAAAAATTAAATGTGGCTGTTCAATACCAGATTCATAAAATTCTCTGTCTTAGAGATTCTAAAATTTATATAGACAACTCCCATATTTATAGATAACTTCCCCCTGCATGATGCAGTAAATTATTACCTGGAGGGGGCAGACTAGGTTAAATGACCTACAAATCCTTTCTCTGCCTGTTTCCATTAAGGAGCTATTTCTGAGTCGGTGATAGTAAAAGCAGTGTGTCTATGTCTAACACAAATCTCATGTCTATCAAAACACTCTTTTCTGCTTAGACTCAGAATCCCGTATGTCACATAATCTTTATAAAGACATGTTCCAGGGAGACACCATCAATGAATGTTATTTTTTCAATGAGATCTGATTAACACGAAGATGAATTAAGGGAATGTAAATGTTTTGAAATATCTCTCTAATTTCACTTTCAAGAACACATAATGTTGAACTGGTAAATCCAGATTTTTAAAACACACAGGTATAGGTTTCATTTTTATTGAGTACTTCAACATTGCATTTCATTTTTCAAAGGAACAGAAGTAAAAAGAATTCAACCAGGCATCAGTTGGTTTAAATTAGAAACATTTGCTAAAAAAAAAACAAAACAAAAAACTAAGTTAGCATTTAAGTACAGATGGGGAGGTTTCTTTCTAATAAGTTTTTATTTGAGCACCAAAGACTAAGAGGAAAAAATTAATTGATGTCTACTTTAAAAAGAAAATGATGTCACAGTCTAAAATTTGTCTATACAGTTTAAGTTGTCAGTTTCATTATCATGTTAACACATGATATATAATTTCAAAAGTCTGAATATGATTTTAAAATCATCAGTGATGAATATGAAGGGCAAAGTAATAACCTTCAGCAACAAACTAAAAATATAAAAATTTCTCATACCATTTATTTTTAACAATTAGAGAATGAACAGTTTTTTAGTTGCATTTTTAATTGTATTTTTTTGTGATAACTTAACATTTTTTGGTATTTCCTCCACTAAATCTATCCTTTCGAATTTATTAATAGGCCAGTGCCAAAAAAATGATCAAAGCTTAGAAATATTTAACATTGGTCTGTATTGATAATATTAATGAGATTTTTTTTTAATGGCATCAAGACAAATATTGACAAAAATTAGTCTACACATCATCTAAGTAATAGATCTCTTGACTACTGGAGGAAAATAGGGCATACATTATGCATGAAAACTCTGTGGAAGAATGAACAAGATCCTCTAACAGGAGAGGTAGTAGAGAACTGAGGGTGCCTATGTCAATGTTCTTCTGTGGATGAGGAAACTGAATTTTGGAGATCAAATAACTTGCCAGTTAACAGACCTCATGAAAGGAATAATAACGCCAACATTTTCCGCTCTATCAATGTTGTGACAGAAACATTCTTTAAGCTGTTACCACTGTGGCCACAATAAATAAGAAAGATTTTTAAGAAAAAACAATGACTGCAATTTTATGAAAAGGAAATCTGATGAAGCTAACATCGAGTGTTAACAAAATACATGTATTTCAGTGATTTCATGAAGGATTATTACAGCCTCTCATCTTTCAGGAACTAGATGTAAAAGAATAAGTTTAAGTAAGTCACAGAAAGAAAATTAAAACTGAGTTATAAAGGAAGACTCCTTAAAGTGAAAGTCAGTACGGGAGGACTAAGAAAGCTGATAAAAGGTATGGATTTCTGCTTACTGTTAAATTATGCTAAATCACTGCCGAATTCAGAGGAGGGTGTTTACACATTAAATGAAATCATCATTTTGGGATCAGTCAGTAAGCTGCCAAGAATAGAGAGCATATTCTTCAGTTTAGAATCCAGGGTCTCAGGCTAGGCACGGTGGCTCATGCCTGTAAGCTTCAGTCTATGAAGCGACCAGAGCCCATAGCGAGACCTAGTCCCCCCCCCCAAAAAAAAAAAAATAGCTGGGTGTGGTGGGAAGCTGAGGCTGGGGGTTGCTTGAGTCTGTCTGTAGTACCCTGGGCAACAAGAGCCTGCAGTTCCAAGGGCAAAAATAGTGAGACCTAGTCTCAAAAAAAAAAAAAAAAAAAAAAAAAAAAAAAATCCAGGGTCTAGCACAGCTGTTTGATGGGTTGGGAAATATAATTTACCAAGAGTAAGGCTTTTGCAAGTGACCTGAATATAAAATGGTTTTGTTTGTTTGTTTGTTTGTTTATTTGTTCCCCTCACCAGAATCTTAATCTGTTTTCAGTTGGTCTTGAAAATTGACTGGAATAGAATTACCGAATCCATTTTAAGATTGAATTAGCAAACAGGTGAGTAGACAAATCGAATTTTTGTTTCTTTATTATTCTTTCATTATTCAACAGATGCAAATAAATGCCCTCTAGTTCCAACACTAACTAGCTGTGGCAAGTTATGGAATCTCTATGTACCTTAGTTTCTTCATCAGTAAGATAAGGGTAACAGATTTTAGGTTCAAAAATTATTACAAGCAGCAAATTAAATGCACAGAGCTTAGAATAAGAGGGTGAATACAGTAAACAATGATGTTTTATATATACATATATATGTTTTACATATATATGTATAAATAAAACATGTGAAAAACAAAAAATTAAAAAAGAATGACTTCACAACATTTTTAAAAATTAGAAATATTCAAAAATTTCACAAAGTCAATATGAATCATAAAAATAGGTTAAAAATCCTAGATCAGATTGTAGAAAACTATAGCAAATAAATCACTGATACATACATACTTATGTATAAATATATATATATATATATGAAAGGCATAAACATCAGAAGTTCTAATAATTCATGATATTAACAGATTAACAGAGAAGAGCTACACACAGATCTTATTACCTAACAAAATAAAATACTACTCATGATAAAATTTGTAGCAAATTTGGAACAGTGGGAACTGAATAAAACTGATGAAGTGTAAAAGCAAGAGTTGTTTGTACTGTTTCTACATAACAGTTTACTGAAAATCTTGATCTAAAATCATCACCATCACCTGTGAATCTTTAAGAAATGCAGGCTTTCATTCCCTGACCTACTACTCAACCAGGATCTTCATTTTCATATGTTCTCCACATGGCAGATGCATATTATTTCAGAATCACAGGCTTAATTGGTGCAGCAAGACAAAAAAAATATTTTAATATTATAAACAGAGTATTAAAAAATAGTAAGAAACATATCTTATTGTTCATGGATGATAGGTCTACATTGGAATATTTTAAAAAAGAAGAAGAAAATCAAGTAAAGTATAAAAAAATAAGAAATTTTCCGAATATCTAGATGGTACAAAATGTGTCTGATTTGCACATATCATTGTAGCAAACATTTAGAAAAGGTAATTTTTTAAATTGCTGCCATTTTGCAATAAAGAAGTACATAGAGCATATTAATAAAGCTGTGACAAGAGCCTCTTTACAGCATCTATAACACGTATTTAAAAAATAATAGTAACTTATTGGAATGTAATGCCAAAATTATAAACAAAAACAATGGTCTAAATATATCACTTTCTCTTAAATTGATGTATAGGGTTAGTGAATTTTAATTTCAATCAAAAATTTCAATAAAAAATATGATAGCTTATTTCAAGACAACATAGTTTTTAAAATTATTTTAAAGGTGATATGTAATCAACAAAGAACCAGAACAGGCAAAAAGAATTCCTCACCTGATATTTATTATTATAATGCTCTCGAAGTTAAGATCATGGGATTTGGAACAGAGATAAAAAAGTTAGGGAAATGGGATGGAAAAGGAACTCCCAAAATGGTACCACAAAACTAATATGTGTCAAATGTAGAACTGCAAGTTGGTGGGAAATTCATGGGGTAGTCAGTCAGTATTTAGCCTGGTGGAAACATAAAATTGGATTCCCTTTCAGACCATATAGAAATTTCAGTTTAATATGTAAAATGATGTAAGTGTGGTAGGAAAAACCCTACAAATGTTAAGAAAAAATTACTATCAATAAAAAATCATCTATATCTCAAAAGTTTTTAAACAGTAACTTAGATAAAGATATTTTCAATACTAATGGTCAACAAAGAATTACAGAATACACAAAAATTCCTTCAAAATCAATACAAAGAAGACAGTCCAGGAAAAACATGGACAAAAACTTGGGCAGAATAGTTCTAAAGAAGAAATATGAATGACAAATAATCATGTGTGTAAGAGCTAAAGTATATTAGTTATCAAGGAAATTGAAGTCAATACCATAATTAGCATCATTTTATATCCACTAGATTAAATAAAAAACCAACAACTGACACAAAAAACAGGCACTTAGAGAGTTTTCACAAATTAGATGGGATACCATCTACTTGTTCTAGCACTCATCGAGAATCAGGAAATGTTACATACACAAATATACCTACCTATGCTTTTTTCTCTCTCTACCTATATATCTACCTATCTCTATACACACATACACAATAATTCAAGGCAAAAATGTAGTAAACATTTCTAACTCAAACTAATTGTTAGTGGATTCTTCATGTAAAATGCAAAATAATTTTTCAGTAATTAACTTATTGAGAAAGGAAAAAAACAAATTTATTTCATTTATATTATAAATTGTATTCATCATAATTTATATATATTAAATTAATTTAATTCACCTAATTATAATTTATATTGCTTAATGATACATGATTAATTTAGTTGAATGTCTGAACTTGATATAGTTCACATATTTATAAAGGCAAAATATATTTGTCCACAATATTTTATTATTTTAGTATTATATCAATTCAAAAATGTATCACAGAAAAGGTATTTCACCCCCATTATACCAGTGCAACATTAAAATAGTTCTTTAACCTTATGTAAAATGTATTCATACTTCTTGAAAGTCATTATTTTCTTATAAAAATAATATCCATATTTAATGTTATAAATTAGAAAGAGTTTAGAGCAATACCTAGTACTCAGGAAGTGATCTATGCAACTGGTGTTATGCATGTTTAATAAAAGATCAAGCTGCATAAAATGCCATTGAGGCAATGGTCATTTCAGACAATCTAAGTAGCTTCTATTCTTGAGAAATTATTTTATATTTAAAGGTTTCCAGTAAAAATGTAATGCTAACCCCATTTATAATAGCAAAATAGTGTAACAATGACCTGTAAAAATAAGAATATTTAAATTATGGAACTTTGTTATGTTTTGTCTCTCATGTCTATGAAAATGTGGTAAAATGTTTTTATAAGTGAGTCTATACAGGTCAGTACTTTAAGGAGTTTTTAATTCTAAAACATGCAAATGGATATGCTAGAATGTACCTTCAATTATCTCATTCTTTTGCCCTCATGATTAGTTTATCTTACCAGACTAAATAAATATGTATACTCTTCTTGCTAGAAGCAATAGTAGTTTCAGTTTTGCATGCTAAAATAAAGTTAATTCTTTGTCATCATTCTTAGTTAAAAAAAAAATAAGTAATGCAGAAATATCTTTGCTATATTCACATCCTGACTCCCCTTTCTTATTGTTTCAATGAATCATGATGAAAAAAACAAATACATTATTAATTGTCTTTCTGTTGTGTCAGGATGTGGGATAGAGTGGCTGTGGATGAGGAAGGGACCTGGACATCATCATTCATATGAAGTGATCAATTTAAAGAGCTAGAACTAAAGACCCATATCAATCCTGAGCCATAGCAAATAGTTTCAGGTGAACCTATGATAGTGTACAAGAGTCTAATAAAAAAAATAAGAGAGGAGGAGGTGAGAGGATAGCAATAAAGAAGTGTTTCATGCATGAAGTGGGAATTGCAATGGATTTGGGGGGGGGAGTAAAATTTCAGGCAGTAGACTACCAGCTTCATCTTTTGCCATAGCCGCAGTCCTACTTAATGATTTTTGTTTTATATGAGTTTCCCCAATCATTATTTCAAATAAGATATGAGAATAATTTTTGAAAACTCAAAATATTTATATTTAAAGGGAAACTATAGTACACTACATAACATGAAAGTTCAATACCATTTGCCTTAAAAAGAGAAAGTAATGGATCTGAATATGTATACAATATAAGCAGAACAACCTTACTAGTTTTCTACCAAAAGATTGCTGCTCCTGAAAGGCTCTGGGCTAGAAAGTAATTCTCTCTTCATTTAAAAGAGACATTAAACAGACATTAAGGAGTGTTTAAAACTCAGTAACATGAATATAATAAGACTTTCTCCCTTTGTTTTTCCTTTGCTCTTTTCCTTTTGTCTTTCCAAACTGCCTCCTCTTATTCCTCCCACTTTCTTGTCCTTCTTTCTTCCCTCCACCCCTCCCTTCCTCCAACAGATATTTATTGACTACCTACTATGTTCCAGATACTATCCAAGAAACAGGATGTTTAATGGTGAAGAAACATCCTTTGTATAAACATTCTCTTCTCTTTGAAGGAAAGCAGTCAATAAACAAAGATACAAGGAAACATATCATATGACAGCACAGGTTCTATGAAGCAAAGCAGAGCAGGGAATTTCAGAGTGGCAGAAATCACATGAATGGGAAGCCTTCACAGATCAGGAGACAAATAGCAGTGATCTGAAGGATGAAATAGAGTCAGCCCTACAGATACTTAAAGGAAGAGACTTTCTGCCAGTGGGAATAGACTGTGCATAATATGTCTTTTATGTTCAGGGGATAGCAATGAACATAAAGTCATGGTATTGAGTGAGTAGGGAAGAAGGGGTTTTGTGAAGATGTCATATTGCTGGGAGTATATGGTAGGAATCAGATTACATAGACCTTTGAAAGACAGAGCAAGTACCCTTGACCTTGACTCAAATGAAATAGGAAGTCAATGAACGGCTTTGAACAGAGACCAATTACCTGGTTTTTTTTTATCTGCAGAATAACTGCACTATAAAGACATTATGATAAGGTGTGCTACACCACCCCCCACCTCCCATCCCCCCCCCCCACCCGCCATTGTCTCCTGTTTAAGATTGCAGATTTCAAGAACAGGTATGCTAAAATGTGAGAATGACCTTAATTGGAATTTCCCCTCAGGGAGATGCAGGGGGAGAAAGAATTGAAATGGTTGAGGTGAAACAGGTTTCCTGGAAGGCCAGAAATCAGGGTATATAAATGGTGTGCAAACAAAGAGAGGGATTCAAATATGGGATTGGAGGCCAGTATGGCGATCGGATAGATAGAGAAGTTCAAGGAGGAGAGATGGGAATCGAATCGGCCATCTTGTAGAGTAAAGATGTGAGCCATGTGGACTTGGCCAGGCCTAGGGGCCTGTAGTCTTTGGCTGACGCAGGCTGGCAGCATGTGTGCTAAATGCAGTTAAGAAGTTTGCAGATTTGAACTCTGTGTTGCAGGTTGTTTTGCTGAGTTTGACTGGTGTCTGGAAGAGGCTGTGCAAAAGTTAGGCCTGAAAAGAAAGTGAACTTGGCTGGGTCCGGTACCATGAAGTTTCTATCTGGATGACAAGAGGATGGCATGGAGGAGCTGGAGCACGCCAAAGGAGTATGCCTAAAGAAAGATGTCTTCAAACACGCGGATTGAACTCTGACTGGCTGATTTTGGTGAGATAATCAGGACTGAGAGACTGAGGATTTCTGGGCATCTGGAAAAGGACTTTTTAATGCTGAAAAAGGTTTTGGACAATGTTAACGTAATTGGAGTTTTCCTTACATGTTTTTGTGTAGTTATTAGGCTAATTAGAAAATCACTTTGTTAGAAATAAATTAGTCTGCATTGATAGTCTTGCATTGGTTTGGTATTTTGGTTGAGAAGGCTGTGGATGGTGGAAAGAACCCATAAGAGTTTAAACTGTGCTTTTAAGTTTCTTTTTTACATCTGAAAAAGAGAAAGAAAGCAGAGAGAAGCTGGTAGCTGATGTTTGCATATCAGTAGTAGGCAGGTACAGTGTAAATGCTAATGAACAGAGTGTAGCCTGCTTCCTAGGGAGAGAAGCAGGCCTAGATGTGGTGGCCTCAAGGTAAAGGTAAATGGCCTGTTTGTAGCCTGCTTTGGAGAGGCAGTTAAAGTTAAGTGTTCAGTTAAAGTTAAAGTCAGAAAGTCTTCTTTATACCCATTTTCAATTAGACTGGGGGTGGGCAAGAATATAAATAAGGAAACTGGCTAGAAGGGTCCTGCAATAATCTAAGATAAAGATAATTAGAATGTAAAATCCTGAAGGAAGCACTAAAGTAGTCAGAAATATGGATTTGTTGGACAATGCACAACTGCTCTATTATTAAAAAAAACAAAAAAAACAAAAAACCTCCACCTTAGCACTTAGGTATTTATGGGTCTGTTCAACCAGTCCTGTATCTGTTGCCATTTACTAGCAGTCATACCTCATTTCTTTGGAGTCCTTAGGACTGACCACATTGCCTCACAAAAATCCTTAGAAGGTTTATAGAGCTGAGTTCTAAGCAAGTAGAACAGCTAAAGATGCAGAAACAGGAAGGGCTAAGGGAAACTTCTGAAACAAGAAGATCCATGAGGAAAGAGTATCAATATTAGAGAAACTGAATCATGTGAGAATGTGTTTTACAAGAAAAAAGAAAAGAGAGCAAAGAGAATCAGAAGAGGAAGGCAGTTTTAAAAGGAAGGGAAAGAGTAAACATTCCATTGAAGCTTTCCATCAAAAAAAAGTAAAATGGTATAAAAAGGCCCAGCATTTTCTATAGTTTTACTTTTAAACCAGTAAAATCCTCTTAAATTTTTAAATTTCAACTACTAGTTCACTAGTTAATGTTATGTCAATAACAGCCAGTCAATATTTATCACTCCTTAGCCAGTAATTTCATTAGGTGCACTAATTTTGACAGATTATAAAAAAGAACTAGTAGAATATTTGTATAAGAAACTCCACAATTTCAACATGGATTTGTCATTTCATTACACAAGGAATTCTTATATTCCTGGGACTTAGCAGTATGACAGCACTATGAAAGTTCACCACAGTTAAGTAGGTATTTAGATGTCAAGGATGCCCAGGGAATAAGAAAGTCACTCCTAAAAACACTCACTGCAAAATAAAAAAAAATAGGAATATAAGATAAGACAGGGACAGTAAGAGTGACTGATGTGTAGCCGAGAACAGGGAAAGAGGAATGGTTCTGAAAGAAAATGAAGGGACAGGTGTCTTTACCAGATATCTTATATATATACCTGGTCCTGATGTAACAGGTAGATTTGGCCCATGCCAGAAAGAAAATCAAGAGAGAATAAAAGTAGGAAGTAATTAATAATTGTCTATTTTTATTTTTTTTAATGTTTTTACTAATCATTTTTGTGTAATGAGTGTCTAATCTCTTGCCTGTGATATGAGGAAGTAGCACTTGGGATGGAGGGAGGACCACATCAACAGTTATTTGCACAAGTAAAAGACAGAATGGTTTTTTCCTAATTTAGTCATCACCTCCTGCTGTCATTGGAAACATGACCTTCTGATTTGTCTTGCACTTCTGTACTCTATTCTACACCAACCAACCACAAAGGATTCTAAATTCTTTTGAGTAAATACCAAAGGCTATATTATCAACTGATTCTACTACTTTATTCTCCAATTCCCACCTCTTTCTATCCCTCAGTCCCTCAAATTACAAACCTTCCAGAAAACTCACCTGTTCTAACATTTTTTTCTACCTGACCCACAACCACCCCTACAATGAAATTTATGTTTTCCTTTCATTTGATCATGAAGTTCCTTGCCTCAATCTCTGCTGGTAATTTTTGATGCACTTAGAGTTCTACAACCCTCTTCCCCAAAAGGCAGGAGAGTGTCTAGTGCCTAGTAGGCACTTAAATGTTTATTCAAGCTTTTGAATGTTGAATGATCACTATTGAAGAACATAAAAATATGAAGACGGTAGCTGATTATTTATTAAGAATAAAAAAGGTTTTAAAATGAATTATATTTCAGATAAGATATATTTGTGTTTCTCAAATACATTAAGAAGAGAAATGAGTGAGTAGGAACAATTGCTTTCATAGACTAGGGAAATGAAACAGTTATGGAATTATTATAGAAATTTGCATAACTCCTACTTTCCCCAATTTAAAAAATATAGGACAGTTCACCAAAGATAAAATTCACATGACACATACTAAGGATCAATTCAGTTCCTTAGGAAAATAAAATTTCTTGAAATAACCATTGATCAGCTGTCATTTAAATATTTCTTGAATTAATAATAATCATGTAGAAAGGTGAGAAGTAAATTTTAACGGTATTTATTGACAGTATTGTTAAGTAAATCCTATGAATCAATCTCAATACTCATATGTGGTAATGGAGTACTCTTTATTCTCCTATGAACCAAATCTTAGTTACAGTTGCTAGCCACATATCAACAGCCTCATTGCCCACTGTTTTACACAAAGGCAATCAAGAGGAGAAGACAATTTCCCAGTCTAGAGTAACTTCCGTGTATGTGTCAGACATCTCATCTGCACAGTAACTAACTTATCTTGGCTACCAGAGTAACTCTTCAAGCACCAAAACTATAATTTGAGGAGACCGTTTTATTCCCAAGGATGCTGAAGAAATTGCCAATAATTTTAAACACTTGCTGTGATTAAAGTGTGAATTCTGGGCAAAGAATCTTCCAGTTGAGTGGAGCTGCTTATGCCATTTCACATTAATGAGCTGCAGGATGTGATTCTGAAATATCTGCCATTTTCCAGGCTTTGCATATGGAGCATTGCCTGAACTTAGAGTCTCTGTGAAGGTGTCTCAGTGAACTGACAGAAAATTACCTCAAAAAGGTTAGGCAGTGAGCAGTGTTGACTTTGCAACATTCACAAGGCATTAGAAACAGAGGTATTTAGTCTTGGAACAAAACATTTCCTATCATCATTAGTATGAATATTTATAAAGCACCATCAGCAATCTTAACAGTTCCTGCCCAATTAGCTTGTAATTTAATTAGTCTCCAATGCAAATCCTCTAATTTGGGGTTGGTTTTTAACATTTATGCCAAACAACGCCATTGTCAGTGGTTCTCAAGCTCTTGCCTCTTTCTCTCTTCTTTACCCTTTGTCTTTATCAACCTTTCAGTCATAACACCCACCTACCCACCCAAACCCCATTATTTCTCACTGAAACTATGTAGAAAAAAGTGTATTTACAAAAGCACATTGTGATTAACTCAGAACTTTAAAATCCATACCACTCTTGTACCCAAAAATTACAGACATATAAAGGCTGTTTATAGACAATCTAACAGATCTATATGCAGTTATCAAATAACAGCTTTGAGCCATTTGAATTTCACACAATTGCTCATACAGTTTCTGAAAGGTTCCCTCCCTGTCCTGGTGTAGGTTCATTGCACGACAAGGTATCTTATAGGATTAGAAGGGCTTCATCCTGGGCTGCTTTCTTTCTATCATGGATGACTTGAGTAGTTTTATGATTACATAGGTTCATTCACTACTATAGACAGTGGGCAAAGGCCACTCCTAAGAAAATTACTTTGTAACTTTAAAATACTGCTTTGTGGTGGCTGTTGTTTAAAAAAAGACCTCTCTTTATGAAATACAAGTTCCCGCCATCATTAACATCTGAGTGGTAAGCACTGTGAAGTGTAGACAGAAAGCAAAAAATGCCTGCCCATCATTTCCCATGGCCTGTGCTATCATGGAGACTTTTGAGCTTCTTTAGGGCTCAGGGTGCTCATATCCAGAAAAACTATGACCCAGTAACATCACAGGGCAAATGTTCCACAGAAGCCAACTCCACAGCTTCAAAATGGCGGATGCCACAGCCTCATGTGCAAACCACAGTGAGGCAATGAGGAGACGGTATCAGTTTTCAATATCACAGAATGTTTCTCATAGGTCCTCAAATTTCCCTCTGGCTGTTGCAGACACATATGGATAGCCACTCAGGGAACAGGAGCAGGGAAAGGGCACACCTTATCTGCTACTCACTGCTCTGCTAATTGCCATGGTCTTGGGCTGTGACAATATTAAACTGGGAGGCATTATTAAAAAGGTATGTGTGCTTGTTTCAATGCAGTTGTTTTTCTTTTTTTTTTAGACTAGGTCTCACTATGTTGCCCAGGATAGTCTCAAACCCGCATATTCAAGTGATTCCTAGCTTCAGCCTCCTGAGTAGCTGGGATTACAGGGGCATGCCACAGCACCCAACTTGCTCCAATGCATTTTTATGTTTGTGTTATTTACAACAGCTACTGGTTCAGAAAGCTTATCTTGCTATGTAATCACATAGGAAGGTCACCTATGGATCAGTCTTTCAAATGGCCACATGAGGCATTTCCCATTTCTTAATTTTATTTCTTGCTTTTCCATTTTGTTCATGTACTTATTCCCCTATTGACAGACAATTTATACATTTTCATTTTTCATAATCACCAAGGATGCTTTTGGGAACTTTTTAATTAAGAATTATCTTTTGCTTCTAAAGACCAAAAGAAAGCTTATAACAAACATTTTAAGCAAAATTGTGAATACTTAAAAGTACCTATAATCCTGTTTACTCCAAAATATTGAATGGCTATAGCAATTTTTTCTTTGAATATGTTCACACATTTAATATGTGAGTACAAGCACAGGTGTGACTTTATAGATTGACACGTGTATCTAATTTACAAACAGTACTGAATTTGAACAGCACAAAACAAACTTTTTCAAAAATCCTGTGAAGTTCTTCAAGTATGAAAAAATATCCATTTTCCAGAAATATGTTTAAAAAGTATGCATTCTTTATTATCCTCCCTAAAATATATACAATAATAAAGTAAAAGTTTACTTGAAAATTATCCTACTGACATTTTAGATATTGCCTGAGGCCTGACATACTTGATCTAAAAAAGATAAAGTAAAATCTAACTTCAAGTATTTCAAGTCTTCTTCACAAAGAAGACTAAGGATCATTCTTATTCCTTCAAAAATGTTACATGCTTAAAGAGTTAAGGTGTTTCCAGCTGAAAGGAATCATTTTATGACCTTGCTTTTAAATTGTATACCAATTCCTCCTGTTTTGATTCTGCTGTCACAGCCATTTAATTAACAAGAGTCACTGTAACAAGGGTTTTGTCTATAATTTGAGTCCCCCCCCACTTCTGAGTCATCTTTCTGATTTGTTTTAAAATCAAATGCAAGACACTTGGCTCACATACAACCACCATGAGATAAAAACTGAAAAGAATAAGTCAATTTGTCTTCTTTCATGCAATCGTACCTTCATTTGAAACTTCTATTCTGTCAACAAAAGTTAGTTTTATTCATTAAAAGGCATTTCTGAAGCATCTTTCTGTTATGCTTAAAACCCTAAGTTCCCACCTGAACTTTACTAGTTAACCTTCAACCACCATCCAGAGTCAATAATCTAACTGCACACTTGAAGACAAGCAAAAACCATAGCAAGAAAAGAGATACTCCTGGATAACAGAGGTTTGCAGTCTCTCAGGGGGAGAAGAGACATCTCAGAACACAAACCTGTGTATCAGAAAATAAACTCATACCTTATAAAATCAGACACAGATATCCTAAGAGATACACAGCAAAGCTTTGTTGAAGAAGTATTTGGGGAAGTAATAACAGACTTTATTAAGGAAAAGTGTCTAGTTTGGGGAAAGAATAAGATGACTTCCAGCTGGGGAAGATAGCTAATAGAATGGATGATAGAATTAGGATATAAAGAGAGCTTAATGGCCCAAAGCTAACAAGATGGAGTTAAATAGGGACACATTTGAAGTCCTGCCCTTTGCTTAGAACAAAAATATCTAACAGGTAGCTACCAAGGAGGAAGGAGTTGGTAGCTGATCAGGGTGTGTGTGGTAAAGTATATGACAGTATGTGCTAATGGCAGGATGTAACAGCCAATGAAAATGAGTGATATAAAAACACTTCATTCATATACTCAGAAGAGGTCAACCATAATCTCTCTGAAACTCAAAAGCTAATTGGGTCACAGTTGGAATCTGTTCATCTCTGAGTCATAAACTTGAATAAAAATGTGTGAGGTAGAATCATGTCTACAGGAGGATATATGTCAGGATATAAAAAGATAGAGACCACAAGCTAAGGGTGGTAAACTTAAGAAACAGATTGCATGAACAACATAATTAAGATGCAAGAGTAGCAAGTGAAGTGGAATTTCATGTGCCCTGTGTAACTTTAAGTTCCAAAGTAGGAGCGATGCTGCTTGGAGGCGTCACAGAAGCAGACTCAATGAGAAAAGAAACAAGTCACCAGTGCAGAGGTGACCAATCAAACAGATCAACCACCTGAGACAGGGACAGTTCCAGTTGAGCATCCATAGCAAGCTCAAGCATGAGTCTTTGAAAGGTCAAGTCATAACTCACATTTGCTCTGAACCACAAGCCACAGGTAGCTTCTTACTGACCGAAGATGCTTGTCTCAAAAAAAGCAACCTTTAATTCTTCTTTTTTTTTTTTAATTGACCTTCCTTGGACTAATTCAATACGGTACCCTTCACCCATCAACTTACACTAATATACCTTTAACACCATATTGACTAATTTCAGGTTTCAAAATACAAACAATACATAGCCAACAGACTTGTTTCACTCACATGAAAGAATCTAAGTGAGAGACAAGCACTTCATTCATGTATCCAGAAGAAGTGAAAAATCATCCCTCTAATACTCAAAGCTAATGATACTCAGCAGTAGTGTGGCACTTACTTCCTCCTTCCCTGTGACTATCATCTCAGATAGAAGATACTAAGCATCTTTGATAAAAATGACTTCTCCAAGCATAATCTGCTAGAGCACTGAATCTGGAGTAACATGAGTTCACGAGAATCTGTCAGGACTGAAGAACAGTAACAAGAGGCAGGACTCATTCAGAGAATTCATGTAACAGACTCAGAGCATATACCCATACTGATGTGCAGATGGGTCTCTTGGGGTCCTGTTACACTGGTGATTATGACACAGTGTGTCACGGATGGGGTCCATAAACATGTGTTTATACCAAATGATGTTCATGCTATGGGTTCATGGCTCATACTCTGAGTA
Organism: Uropsilus gracilis; assembly: GCA_004024945.1. NCBI lineage: Eukaryota > Metazoa > Chordata > Mammalia > Eulipotyphla > Talpidae > Uropsilus > Uropsilus gracilis. The sequence goes on along the minus strand of PVHY01002194.1, from coordinate 117,221 downwards.
GTAAAGGAAGGTATATATTCCATGAAGCCTTCTGCAAGCAAAAGTGTCCCTCCCACTCCAGTGGCAAAATGTGTCAATTTATTACAAGTTTTTAAAATCCAACATGCCATGAAAAAGAGGTTGCCCTGAAGTCCTTAGACTTCATTACTAGAAGACAAGCAAAATATTTAAGAGAGACTATTAGTTGCTGGGGGAAAAAAATGATCTGAAAACCAGAAAACATGCATTTCCTTCAGAATTGATACAGTAAAACATACTAAAGTAGGCCAACAACCGCAACCTTGTCTTAACAAACATGTGATTTGTTAATCACAAATCTAGGAGTCTAGGACTAGAAGTAGATAATTGGAAATGTTAGGATGTTTGTTAAGAAGAAAGTCCTTTCTTCTTAGAATGCAAACTGGTCCAGTCACTATAGAAAGCTGTATGGAGGATCCTCAGCTACTGAAAATGGAACTACCATTCAATCAGCAATTCCACTTCTGGGAATTTACTCCAAAGTCACCAAAACATTGATTCAAAAAGACACCTGTACTTGAATGTTTATCTCAGCACTATTTACAATAACCAGGATATGGAAACAAACTGAATGCCCCAAAACTGATGAATGGTTTAAAAAGATGTGGTATATTTACACCATGGAATATTTTTCTGCAATCAAAGCTAACAAATACAAAACATTTGTGATAACATGGATGGACCAGAGGGAATCGTATTAGCAGAAATAAGTCAGACAGAAAATACAGAAACCATATGGTCTCACCAATAGATGGGACATAGGAGTAATAAACAAAAGGAAAAGGAAAAAGTCAAAATAAGCTGACAACAGAACTGGGGCAAGCAGCTAGGGAAGGAGAGGAGGGAAGGGGGAGGGAAATCAGGGAAGGGATGAGCACAAGAAGTTAAGATGAGGGTTCACAGGTGATGAGGGGGAGAGCCCTGGAAAATGCAATGATGTAATATAATTATATATACATGCACACATATATACACACAAGCATAAATATGTAAACAGCAAAAAATTAATTTTAAAAACTCTAAAAATTATATATATACATATATTTTCTATATCTATCGGAAATATATCTATATCTATCTATATATATATATATATATATAGAAAACCCTTCCCTCTTAGTTATAGGTAATAGATCTGTGTCCATGCAGCTAAGAAATTCTTCAGTGATTTTTAAGGTGTGGGGTCTCAACCAGCTTGATTAACATAGTCTGAAGACTTATTAAAGGAGTACAATTGGGGGTTCACCACAGACCTATAGGACCAGCATTAGAAACTGTGGCAAGGGGACCCAGTAATATGTGTTCTATCAGCCCCCTCAGGTGATTCTGCTTTCTAAGGTCTGAGAACCCACTGGTTCAGTTAGGGTAAATGCTTTTTCTTGTCTTACTATAAATGTTGGGCCTCATTTATTGACAGCATTTATCTTGATAGATGGTGGGTGTGGGAACATGCTGGTGCTTATTAAGAGATGAAAACTGGAATCAACAAGCAACTGTTTGGGCTAAGTTATATCTAAAGCTCCTGTCAGCAGATTAGTTTGAAAACTGGATACCTGAATCAGCTGAATACACGACAGTGTTTCCCCCGCACCTCAAACCTAAAGTTTCATTTACAGCACTTTTAAAGTTGACATAAATCATTTATGCGAAATAAGCATTACAGAGCCAACTAAGAAATGTTTTCATAGACTAATAGAAATCTTCTCTACAACTTTAGATATAACTTTCAGAACTGGATTTCCCCTCAGAATGAAAACTGAAGAACCTAGGAAATAGGAGAAAGAAAAACCAAGCAAAAAAATTCATTTAGGTCAACTGCATTTGTAAACTTGCAGTCTTCTTCTTCTTCTTCTTTTTTTTAAAAGAGAGTAGGCCTTGCTGTGTTGCCCGGGGTAGTCCTGAATCCACAGACTCAAGTGATCCCTAGCCTCAACCTCCCAGGTAGCTGGGATTACAGGAGCCACCATATCCAGCTATTTTTTTGAGCCTAGATCTCACTATGTTGCCGGGGGGTAGTTTCAAATCCGTGGGCTCAAGTGATTCCTAGCCTCAGCCTCCCAGGTAGCTGGGATTAAAGGTACATGCTACCACGCCCGGCTTAAACTTGTAGTCTTAAAAATACGTATCTTCCTCTGTTAAGTAAATAAGCACAAAACACATCTACCGCATTGTCTATAGTTTTACGTTAGTTGCTGGAAATATTTCCTGGATAACCAAGATTATTTCCAATAAAGCATATTATTTAACTGGCTCTTGAATGGTGAATTTCCAGAATGAAGAATGAATTGGAGTCACTCTCCACAAGTGAAACCATGTGGCACAAAGGGTGGTCCATCAAGAAGGGGACTTGTAGGGTAAGCCTGCAAGCCACAGAGTGACCCCACAGGGGGCTTCCTGAGTTAAGGGCTTTGGTTTATGTGTAGGCACTGGAGAGTACAGATGGCGAAGTTATAAAACAGGATGACAGACTCTAGCAAAAGAGGCTCTCTGAACTGAGTCTTACAGAAACTGTTGTCAGAGAATTCTAGCAGTAGTTCTAACTTGACAGAAGACTGGGCTTAAGCACAGTGATAAAAATGAATGCAAACATGTGAGAAAAAGTTAAGCTGTATTTAAATTGGTGGGGAAAAGAGAGAGGCAAAGATGTAATCTTGTACTTCTTATTAAGCATTTCTGCATATTGGTGGTAATGCTTATTCTGCATTAGTCATTCATAAAACTATTTATGCTTAAGTTGGGAGAGGGGTACTCTTCTCATCTATCCAGCTGGCTCATATGATCACTTCTCAAAATGACAGAAACAGGTGGAAAGTGGTGTCACTGAGAGGCTGTGCAGGTGTGGTGGATGTATCTCTTTTTTTTTTTTTTTTTTTTTTGAGACTAGGAGTTGCAATTTTTGCCTATGGAACTACAGGCTCATGTTGCCAGGGATACCACAGACTCAAGTAATCCCCAACCTCAGCTTCCCAGGTAGCTGGAATTACAGGTGCGTGCCACCACACCCAGCTATTTTTTGGGGACTAGGTCTCACTAGGTGCCCCTGGCGGGACTTGAACCACAATCCCTGGCCCCAGCCACAGCTTCCTAGGCTGCTGCTTACAGGCATGAGCCACCGTGCCTGGCTATGGATATATTTCTTAAATAGCAGTTCCTTGAGTGGAGGTAGGTAAGCATGAAAAGCAACAGAATCACTGGGGACACCAACTACGGGATCTCCTGGGTCCTATCCCTAGAAATTCTGAAATCATTAGTCCGCATGTCTAGCATGAGATCTTTAAAAGTTCCCTAGTGATTTGAGGCAAAGAGAACATAGAAAAAAAGAAAGAAAATACAAGTGAAGGATTTTTCAATTGGAGAGTACAGCTTTAAATTTTCATTCTGTTGATTTGCTTAATAATCTGTCGAGATGCTAATGAAACCGAAGTGTTATGTATTTACCTCCTAGGGATGATGCAAAAACAAATGAGATAATATGTGTGAAAGTACATTGAGCTGGTGTTTATTTGGGTCCCATTATCAACAGCAGTGTTTCCAGAATGTCTTACAGGAAGTAAATACCTAAATCCCTGAGAAAATACAATGAAACAGCAAAATGTCCTTTTATCTGTAAATTTTTCATCAATAGTTTATGTCACAATTTAGAATAAATATATCCTTTTTATGATACCAGCTGAATGACTTTATTTTTCAAAAGACAATAGAGAGGCTATAAACATAAACTGGTTCAACACTCATGGGGGGGGGGTAGGGGTAACTTTTTATCATAAACTCTTCCTATAAATGGCAGAGCCTATAAATCCTAAACTATATATTCAATAAAGATTTTGCAATTTCCTGAACTGAACAGTACCTGTATGCTGTTAATATATTACAACATTATTACTTTGTTTGGGGCTGGAATGAATGAAGACATTTATCTCTTTCAAGCCTTATAAGAAGAATGACTGAAACTTAGCAGAAGGGAAATCTGAGCAGGGCAATAACAATAATGATCTATAATAATTAAAATGCCTAAAATAATAAAATAAAATAGTTCTTTAGGGCACTGGCATAAATACGATTTTAAAATCATTAGAAAGAAGCCATGTAGGAAAAAAAAAGAAGGAAAAATATTGCGGATGAAAATAACCAAAAAGAGAAGCTGTAAGCACCAATTGAACAGTGCTGAACAGATGATATTTAAAATAATAAGGATACTACCAGGTCTGGATCCAATTAAGATCTCTCATCTGTGGGCAGATAGAGTAGCATTTAACACTCTGACTTCATCGATTCTATGAAGTTACAGTCTTTATTCAACCAACCCTGGCAGATTTTGAAACTTTACTTTCTCTTTAATAGAAGTTAAAGAGAAGTACTTTTTACAGGGACTGTCATGATGGAAACACAGTGATGATCTGTTTCTGTATATTCTATGTGAATGAGTTCAATCAAATTTGATACTACCATAAATTTTGGGATATTTTAAATAACATTGGACCTCAGTTCTCAATATACCACTACTCTGTAGATCAAAATCAATAAATACTTGCAGTGTGAATCATTTAGGTTAGTGGCAACAAAGACCCACCACAAATTTAAGTAGGCTTTCCTATATTTTTAGAAGGTTTCATATAGTTGACAGGGGGATGATTAGTAGATGTAAAGTATATATTTTATTGAATAGATAAGATACAGTCATGCTAGAATATGACAATAAAGACCATATTGGCTGGAATAAAGCATTCAGAAGAAAGAATAAGGATTGTGAGTGTTTAAAGTAGGGCAAAGAAATCAGAACAACAAATGAGACTTTGCAAAATGCTTAACAGTTTTGACCAGTCCTTAACCCATTTATCTTTAATATGCATTATGAAAGAACAGGGATTTTGCATTTCAAAGAAAGCCTCCCATTTATTAATCAGAAAAATTTACATATAGAACCTCATAGGAATAGTGCTAATTGTCTACTTAATAGGCTAAAGCAAAGCAGGTGATAAAAAGCATGAGTCATCAGGAATATATTACAATGCTTTCTGACTTTTCCTATTTGGTAGCTTGCAAACGTTAATGGGATCTTGCCATTATAATTTTGTTGGTGACAACATTTGCCTTCCTTAGTTCTAATAGAAGGTGAAAATTATGTATCTGTCTATTAATTTCTCTGAAACATGTAGTTTCTCAAAAGTAAAGCAACTTCAAAAGCTTCAGCACTATAGAGAAAGTTTGGGGTAAAAATCTGTGGAGTGTTTTCTAATCTTTATGAGGTTTTTCTTTAATTTTTGAAAATCATCACTTACATATATAATTAATTTTTCAGTAATAGAAAACCAGAAAACCCTCCATTTCTTTTCTGACTTGAAAAAAAGAAAGTTCCCAGATTTCGAATTTAAGTACTTTATTTAAAAATGCCCAATTATAATCCCACTATAAAGTTAAGAGAAGTTGTGTGATAAACATAATTCTCTCCCAAATGAGAATACTTATTTTACCATTTAGCTATTATTCACATTCATTTTTTAGTGTTGTACTCACCACCCAACAAATCTATAGTTGATATTTTACATTTCACTCTAAAAAGAAATGAACCTTTGTGAAAATAAGCATAAAAGAATTTAAACTGGGTTAAGCTATTCTTGTTCATTCATATTTTCCATTGTTGAAGTAAAATACCAACTGGAAGGTAATATAGCAACCTACCCAATAGGTATGTTTCATTGAGCAAATCAAATTGCTTTCTAGAATTTCTTGCAGAAAAACTCTGCGACTTCAAAATTCACTTAGCACTTACCATTGGCATCAAGTGGTGCTCATCCACTATGGAAGTAATCAAGACCATCAAGAAAGACATTTCTTTAACTTTTGCTTTTGCATGCTAAAGCATGAGAAAGGGAACATGTCTGAGGCCAGAGTGGCCTAAGAGAAAGGTCAGCTCACTTGAACTCCAGGTCTACATTGCATATCTAATCATTTATTGGACACTTAAACACCTAGGCAATCATAAATTTCTCAGATTCCTGTAATCCCAGCTACCTGGGAAACTTAGGCTGGGGATTGCTTGAGTCTGTGGTACCCCGGGCAACGTGAGCCTGCGGTACCATGGGCAAAAATAGAGAGACCTAGTCTCAAAAAAAAAAAAAAATTAAGATTCAGCACCTAAAACTTTCTACTTCATCTGTGAATTCCATAAATGAACCACTAGTTACTCAAGGCATCTCTCTGTCCCTTACATCACACATAATGAATCACAAATCCTATTGAAATTACTCCCAAATAGTTCTTTTGTAAACTTTTCATTTCTCTTCATCTCTACCATGCAGCTGGCTCAGGATATGAGTACTTGCTTAAACTATTATAACCATATCTCTTGATGGTCTTCCTTTTTCTAACAATGTGCATCCCCAATATAACTCCAAAGAGAGGCCAAATCCTCCTACCTAAGAGGCTTTCCATATTTTTGGAATAAAGTCCAGAATCCTTAGCACAGCTAGCCTGTTTTCCATTCCCTGTATTCTTCTCCAGAGTCATCGCCTAGGTTCCCCACAGACCCCTGCAGCAACCGCCAGCCATCCAAGCTCCACCAGATGGAGCTCCACCAGTTCTCAGTCACATGAGAACTCAGTCTCTGGGCTTTGCATATGCTTTTCTTTCAACGTGCTCTTGCTCCATCAAGATATTTTCTACTTAGCTGATAGATTCTGATTCATTGTCCATGAATCATTCCTGGACACCCCCTGACATGCCCCCCGAACTAGGGGAGATGTTCTCATAGGATCCTATACTCTGCTTCATCTGAAAGGTACTGCACTTGAACTTCACTGTAATAGTTTACTTATTGACTTTACTGAAGCTTCAGCTTGGTAAGAAACATTGACTCTGACTGTCTTGTTCATTTGTATAACCTTGGTCCATCAAAGTGACAATTATGGTAGATGTCCTACAAATACTTGTTGAATGCATAAAGCTGAATGGAGTTATGCACATCCTTCCTGAGAAGATGCCTTCATCTTCTGCTTGTGCCCTTAGTTCCCTGGTCAAAGTACTGCAGGAAATAGTACATAAAAATTAGTTGTCTGTTATTACATAGTTACCTCCCTGCTTTACAGTTTCACAACCAACCAACGCAACCACCTCTTAGCCCACAACCCCTAAAAAAATTTCCTACTCCTAACTACATATATAAATCTATTTGACTCTATTTCTTTCAGTCTTGGTAAGAACATCATTATATATAAGTAAATTAAATCACTAATATCAGTCTACCCATTTCTCCAAGAAAATGAAATTACTTCTCTACAGAATTAAAACACCATTTCCTTGAACTTGATGAAGAAGCCAATTTTCTTTTGTGTCTCCTGCCTGAAAAAAGAGTCTGTGTCTAGACAGAATATTAATGCGGTTTTTCCAGGGGATGCCCTTTTTCACTAGAACAAACTGCATTAGTCCTACAAAATGACATAAATAGATCTTATTACCTTACTTCTTAATTTCAAAAATGAAAGAAAATAAAATTGGGTGAAAGAAATTCTGAGCAATATTTCCAAATATAGAATCCCACTTTTAAAATGTCAACTCTAGATGTGTATAGCCTCCTCCAAGTGACCCTCTCCTTTTCCAGCATATCCCATCCTGTACTGGCAGAGCTCATGTAAAGCAGAACAGCATCTACTTGGTTATCTCTATCTGCCTCATAATAGTCTTTGCAGTAGCGGTGCTCTGGCTTGAGTACATGTCAGACTCTCTTGCAGGGCTTTGTAGAATGCAGACTGCTGAATCTGTGCACAGAACTTTTGATTCATTAGACCCAAGATCATGCCAGAGAATTTATACCTTCAGCATGTTCCCAGGTGACATTAGCAGTGCTGGTTTGAGGACCACCCTGTGTATACCTTATACCTGCAACCCATGATAGAGAAGCCTGTGCTGTCTCAAGAGTTTTACTGTGGTCTCTTGGCAGAGACTATCCCACTCTCCCTTCCTTTTTATTTTTCTTCAACACCTACTCAGTATTTTCTCAATATGAGAAACATGTACTTGGTACTGAAACTTAGAAGGATACATCATTTTCTTACAAGTCAAAAAATGAAATAAAAACCTGAAGATTGCTCTAGAAGCTTTTGCCTTTACAACAAATATATTTGTCTCAATTATGACTTCTTTATTCAGGAGCCACACTGGTAATTTAGTCAGCACCCAGGAACAGGACACATTGAATACAATGATATGTAAACCCTGAATGAATGCAGGCCCGTATGTAAGCAGATTCAGTGTTGTAGTTCCTTCGCTCCCCTTTTACCTAGAATTGGTGGTTGCCTATTCTAAATTCTCAGAGCTACAAAGAGGAAGGTTTTCAATTCTGAAACGGCCTCCTCAGTTTAAACCATTTGTAATCTTAATTTAAAGTAGCACTCTCAATAATCTTCTGAGTGATGTAGAACTGATCATGATGTCTACAAATAAAATGGCAACTGTAGATTCTCTTTGCTTCAAAATCTGTATGCTCCTGTGCACTATGAATGTGCTGAAAAGAGCAGATAGAAAACACTATCTTGAGTTCAGTTTGATAGAAAAATCTTTGTTATTATTATTAATGTTATCCTGTAGACTTGTTATTTCAATCTTGTTAGAAAAAAGGAATGTCTTAGAAAAGTTTAGTTTTTATCAGTTCTAATGAGAGCTGAGTCAAATTAAAACTCTCAGAATTTAAAGGAAATGATGCTTTTTAGTAATTAATGATGATTTCTGAAAAAACTCAGGTGCTTTCAGTTGTGACCACTGAAATGTACTATTTAAGTTCCTACTCTAACGTATAAAGCAGAGACTATCTTGGTTGCTGTTCTATCCCTAGAATTTTAAATAGTGAGCAAAAAATAGATGACACTCAGTACATAACATTTATGCCCAAATGGCTGACTGTATACATTGTAGATGATACACAATAAAATCTGAAGTGTAACAAGACACTGGCATTCATGTACTAAATGTTATCAGAGTACATATTGCTTCTACAAATGAAGAAAATTAATATAAAATATTAGAGTATAACTCTAGCACCCAGTCCACAAATATATCTATTAACAGAGTTTAGGTATATATTTAAAATATTCAAAAAATTAAAACACACATTTCAGGATATAAATCCTGGTTTAAGAGCCAGACAATGCCTAGACGAGTAAAACATGTTTCACTAAAATTGTCATTTTATAAACTGAAAGGGATTCCCACAGGATGCCTCCTCCCAGTCTTTAGATGGTGAGTACAGTGTGGGTTAAATTCCCTATCAGAATGGCATAAGAAGTCCATATAATTATTAGGCACATGAATGTTATTGTCATTTCTTTTTAACTCTAGTGGTATCCTCAAAACTCTTCCCTGTTTTGCAGTTAGATCCACTTAGAGATGATGGCAGTTCCTTCAGCTACGCCCACTCAGAAAGTACCCAGGGTGGGATCCATTACAAGAACACCAGCTGTCACGAGATGGTGTCCCTTTAACCTGCCCCTGGAGGTCAGGATGTCTGCTGGTTCCAGCATGACCTACTCTTCCCCCCAGATTACCCAACACGCCCTGCCCCCCATGTCTGCCTAGACTCTGCGTCAGATGTAGGATGGCCTCCCCCACATTGCTTTATTGCCCCTGCCAGCATTGGATTTCCTGTAACCCAAGACAGCCTCTCTCTAATGAGCCAGGCTTATGTCCTTTGGATCCTGTTGCCCTAATGAGTCACAGGACCAGCCTCTAGGGACACGCTATTTCTCCCAGGTCTCTCCTCAGACCTGAGTTCTATTTTTTCTGCCAAGTCTTGATTTATTTCTCAGACCGTGATGCTGAAATCCCATTGAACCCCCTCACTGACACCCTAAGTGCTGGCACTACACAATTCTGCCATCTTAAGTTGATTATTTTTCCAGATCTCAGGGTATAATAATTAGTCATTAGATACCCTCCAAGCACACTGTAGAGAGAGGGCAAAAACTGGACTAACAGGAAGGTATAGACGAGACCTACATTTCTAAAGAAAGATATTGTTGGTGAATTCTCATAGCTGGTGAGGATCAGGCTGATGCACTTCTTTAGCACTCCTGCAATAATTCTCCTACATCATTTCTGCAGAGAATTTCACTTTTTGGAAAAGTTCCACCATATTTAACAGACTATCCTCTACTGATGCCATGTAGTTTCCTATTTTAAAAATAACACCACAATTTGGCATACTGCGTGCTTAGTATTGCATGTTTAAATATTGTTAAAATTCTCAGTAAATCTGTCTTGCGAGTCTGTTTAAAATACAACCACAATACAGACGCAAGAGTAGTCTCTGTGATGTTATAATAAGGGACAGGCACTAATATATGTTTACTCAGATCTATAGAATGTACAAGACAACTGTAATGCAGATCATGGACTCTGGGTGCAGATGATACATCAAGGTCGCTTCATTACTAAGCAAGCAGGCTGCTGGTGGGTCTTGTTAACAGTGGACATAGCTATGATGTGTAGCGGCAGTGGAGACATGTCAGATCTCACCGCTTCCCACTTGATTTTACTGGAACTCAAAACCATTCTAAGAAATTATATCTCTTAAGATGGGGTGACTTGCAGCACCACAGCAAAATAATAATAAAATATGCCCACAGGCATAGTCAAAGATGATAGAAAAAACATCACCAGCTCAGAGACTGGCACCTGTGAAACAGGTGCTGCATATTCAATTTTATCAAAATTAATTTGAAAGTTAGTTATGCAGTAGAGAAGAACAAAGGCTGGCAACAATAATTCCTTTGAGTGGACAGCATGAAAGTCTCCGAAATGAAACTCTAAACCTCTTCTAGAAATAAAAATCAATTGCGAAGAGCAGCCCAGAAAGCATAATGCAATCAGTCTGCTCGCTGCCAGCTAATTTACAATCCATGACAAGCAGAGCCAAGTGAGAGTTATTTATGTTTGTTCTTCTGGTATAATAGAAGGGATGCGAGTGAAAAGGATCTGCTGAATCAGATCGTGTTTGACTGAGGAGTGACAGAGGAGTTTTCTTCAATTAATAGCCAGCTGCATATCTTGAGCTAATGCCAGCTGGGTCTTCGTCATAAAGTGACACAAAAATAAGTGATTCTGTTCTCAGGTGCTGGCTTGATGAAGTGACTTAATCCAGCCAAGGGGGGGGGGGGGGGGCGGCAAGGGGGGAGGCAAGGAGAAAAAAGGAGGAACAGCAGGCAAGTACACTACCTGAGTTTCAAGAGCATTTCTTGGCGACTGTTAGGATACTGAGTTCCTGCTAATTGTCAAATTTCCATAGGTCCATTGTTCAAAAATGTGCTTGAATGAACAAGTTCTTAGAAGGGAGGTACCAAGGAGTACAGATGCAGTCTTGACAAGGTCAGGGTGATTTACTCTAGCAGATTAGTAAATCTCTATTTGCATTCAAGTCACATGGTCAAGGTGGGGGCATAAGCATATGGGGTTTTATTAAGGGCATGAATATGAGAAAATGCTTGAGGGGGGAAAGATGATTGCTTCAGTGACATCTGGAGCATCGAGGCTAGGTTTCAAGAAGTCATTCAGGAGAGATTAACAGGCCCAGTTGCTGGGACTTTCTTATTGAGGTGTCTGTCCTGGTGGTCATAAGTCCGTGTGTCTTCTGGCTGCCAAGGCACATTCCCGTCTGTCTGGATGGAAGAGAGCCCACCCACAAGCTAGACCTTTTCATTAGGGGAATTTTTCTGAGGTTCCTTGTCAGGCAAAGTTCGCTTACCCATCACTTCACGTAAACACGTCTTTGGGGGAGACTTCTCACAGAAAATCCCACTTGAAAACATCAAACCAAAGAAATGGAAGTTGGAAAAATAAGAAGCTACATAGGAATCTAGGTACAGGATAGACAGGCATAAAATAAGCCTCCTAATAAGGAAGCAAGAGCAGTTTGTCCCATGAATTCTTTGCTGTTTGCTCCCTCATTTTCAAACTGTAGCTCTGGAAATATAAACACACAATGCTAAACATTCACTGGCCTGTTGCAGCAAAATGCCACAAGTCATTTTGACAAGTGGGACATGCAGACCATAAATCCTGCAGTGGCAGGAGGGGAGGTGTGGAAATGACTGTCACTATTCAGTACCCAGCACCAAAGAAAACTGGGCATAAGGAAGATGCAATTGGCAGTCAGTTCCTGGATCCACTCAGTCACTGAAGAAGGATCTTGAGGATCAAATTACCCAGATGACGTGAGCTCTACCCACGCCACAGGGCAAAAGTTACAAGACTGCCAAAGGCCATAGTTGCTTTGGAATTAGGCAGAATTGTTTGATGTCTGGTGTGGACAGAGAGGAGGCCTGTATGTAGACAGCTGGGAAAGAAGCTCTTGAGCTGTCTGTTTGTGAGCACGCCCATTCTGACGTGGGTTTCGGGACAGTGATCACAGGATCTGATCCTTTAACTATGTCAGCTTAAGAAATAAACCCAAGTTGGCCACAAGAAACTCAGGAGAAACAGTTTAGTTACTGGGCTCATGGAAAGAGAACAAGACCCCCAGGTTCTGTGAATTACATTCAGAACAATAGAGACTCCAACAACCACATGGCTTCCCCCACTCTGACTGGTTGATTAATCAGGGAAATTGTAAGCCATTAACTGAAAGCTATCTCCATGGTGAATACTGGGGGAGGTGAGCTCTTAGGGATTGAATTCACAAGAGCTATTCTGAATGCCACAGGGACCATGAATGGGGGCACAGAGTGTAACTTTAAGTCAGCAATTGATAGCCAGAATAAAAGCACAATTTCTAGGCCTGACTATTGCATGGCAATGTTTCCAGGCATTAGTTTACTTCATTCAACAGATTCCTTAACCTAAAACACTAGTTTTATTTCCCAGTTTTGTTTCTATTATAACCAAATATCTGAGTAGAAATAAAAAGTTTGGATGATCAATGTTTAAGAACATTTTTTTTTTGGGGGGGGGGGGAGTATTTGTTATACAGCACATAAAACCTCTATTCTTCAATAGATCATATTCAGGGATGTATTAACAGACCATCTTACCAAAACATGGATACACACACATATCTCTCTCTCTCTCTCTCTCTCTCTCTCTCTCTCTCTCTCTCTGCCTGCCTGTTTGTCTGTCTGTCTGTCTGTCTGGTTCATTCAATAGCATTCAGGGCTAGATACCTAGTATGTGATTCATTGCTTCTACCACCTTTTGATATGCTCTTTATCAGAAAAAAAAAAAAGAGTGACAAACTTGAAACAACTGTGCAGAAAACTTTCATATATTTTTTTTATTTTAAACCTAATGAGTCCTCCAAGGTTAGTATCTAATTACAAGTAGAGCAAAAGAAACTCAGGGGTAGAGCTCTATCAAGAGATCATCTTCTCCAAGAAAATTTACTGATAGAATAACCTCATCCAAGAGATGCCCACACACCCTGGTTTTATCCTTGCATTTTCCATCACTCATTTCATTTGTCATTTTCTTTTGAAACTGAGATTTCCTTTCCTGGAAGGTAGGAACTGGATCATAATCATCCTTCTACCCTCAGTGTGTTAAAGAGTCCCCAGCATCTATAAGACAGAAATGCCAAGTAAACATAAGAATGGTAGTCTGTTAGCAATAACTCAGTTTTCAATCAGGAAATGTCCTATTCTCAAACTTACCGAGTAAACGTTGGAGTTTATCAGAGATGCTTGGCAGAATAACTGATGTTGAGATTAGCTTATTCAGTTTCATTCTGAATAATACATGACAAAGGGGTTCTCAAAAAAAAAATACTTGTAGACAGACTTACTGCCTCCAAGTTAGCTCTAGTTCCCCAAACCAAAGATAACTTGGAACTAAAGAGTCAGATAAAAATCAACCTCAGTGGAAATTATGGGAATTTTTACTAAACATATGAAAGAGTCTTTACTTTGTTAAAGAATAGACTGGCATTTCACAGGAAAATACCTCAACATCAATTTCACTTAGAAGAACTATACTGAGTGAAACTTTCTACACTCTGTATGAAAAAATGCTACTTTTTCCTTACTGTACACCACCACAATGGAAATACAAACATGATGGCATTTCCTCTCATAGCATTAACCACTTAAAAACAGGCCTTTCAAGAACAGGGTTTTGACAGCGAAGTTAAAAGGCTTTAAAGACTATGAAGAGATTGCAGAAAGGGTTTTCTGGAGATACCTTTACTGATGGAACCTAGTAGTAGATTATACCAACTCCATTCCTACACCCTGGCCTTCAGTGCCCCATCCAAACTGAGAAAAATGAACTAACCAAATGAGTAGAAAATACTTGTTTGTCATAAAATGTATCCACTTTAGCTGTGATGGCCTGGGTTGGTATAGTTTTTCTACTAGACTCAACAGGCACCATGACCTGGGCCCGTAATGCTTTCAGGGAACTGTGAAAATATTGTAATATTCTTTAAACTCAGGAGGAAAATGAATATAATCAAGCTAAGATTATATCTAGTTTTTTATTGAAATAGTTGTAAAGTATATTATTTTTAGCACTTTTTATGAAAAGAGGTCCACATAAACCAAATGTGTAAAAAGGGTCTTAAAAGTCATACTGAGAACTGAGCTAAGCTCTGTATAGATTTGCTACCTACTGTTAGTTGGAATGCTGGGGAGATGTTAATATTTCATGTCTTTTTTTTCCTTTTCTCCCACACAAAAAGCAATACCTCAACAATATCACTAAGAATTATTATCAAAAATTTCTCATCATTTGGGTTGCTTATGAATAGGATTTCACTGACAAATCCAATTCAACTGGGTCACAAAAGAACAAGATTTTATATAAGAAATCCTTTCCCCCAATCTCACATCCTTTCCTTAGAAAACAACTTAGATATAATCAGAATCCAAGAAATAAAGAAAAATGAGTGACTAGGACATTGTGAAATGATAGAAAAAATAATTTAGAAATACTTAACCCATAAGACTTCTTATCCTTTAACATTGAATGAACTGATTCAAATTGAGTAACTCCTGAATCTAAGTAGATAAGTAGGAATAGTCATACCAAACAACTAAGTCAGTACAGACTTTAGCAGTATCAAATTTAATTTAGTGACCTAAGGTGAATGAGGACTCAGTATAAAAGATGCTTCTAGAGGTAATTATCACAAATGCCTTTCTTAGCTGGTACAACATAACTAGCAACATTAGTTCAATCAGCCATTTTATTTTCATGCTAACAAAGACATTCCTTGATTTTCTGACAGCTGTCTGTGAGTGAATTCTATGTTCACCTTTCACAAAAAGCTGGCTGATCTATATTATGGCATTCTACCTCCAGCAGTAACCGTCCTGTAGAACAGACTAGAGAGGAAATGATGAGAGATGGGAATCACACACCTTCAGTTTTGGAGTCTTTATTATTTCTTTTGATACAGAAATAAGCAAGAAGTAACAATTGAAATGAAGGTTTAGTATCTGTGAACTGTATTTCCATGACCTTTGATGAAATTTTATAAGAAAAAAATAGTATATTATCCATAACCCAAATTCCAGTATTTGAAACAGAAAATGTTAGGATTTCTAATATAGTTCTAAAATATAAAAGAGAATGGGTATTTAACATCTTACCAATGATATCATTAATAAGGCTAGATAATTGTATAGATTATATAAACAGGAAATAAGTCATAACACTATGTAAACATTGCTTGCCACAGTATTTATTTATTTGTTTGTTTGTTTATTTATTTATTTATTTGCATTTTAGACCAATCCAAAGGACCTACTAGTAAAACATAAAGCAATAATTTAGTTTTCCTTTTCAAACTATACTATGCACTATTAGGCCATAAAATAGATGGTTAGCTGATATTATAAGAAAGTACAATATTGAAAAATTTAGAACTTATTCTGCCTTGTTAAAATAAGAAATTCCTTAAATGTGACTTTCCTGGTTACAGAGCCTCTCTGTATACTTATAATACAATTCTTCATCTTATACTGATAACAGCACCCACCTTCCAAAGGATGGGGCTGATCTCCATGACTGGCTGTCATATAGAGGGGAACAGGCAGTCACATGATGGATTCAAGACTGGTCCTCCAACAAGATCCACCATTTACCCTAAGTCCTTGCTTAAACCACTGTGAAATATATGTTCTCATACCACTGAAGTTACTACAGGTAGAATTATGCCTGGTGCTGTCTTTTTCTTTACCACCAACGAAAAGACTGAGAAAGAGCAATGTAGAGGGGAGAGAAAGAGAAATAATATGTCCTAGCACCTGGAGAAAACCTTGTACCCATTAAAAACAGCTGTATTTCTTGGACTTCACAGCCTTTGTTTGTTTAAACAAGTTTTAATTTAGTTTCTACTACTTGCAAGTGGTGGTGATGAGAACTGATGATAGATTATTTCACCACATGAATTTTTTCAGTGCTGAGGAATGTATCAAACTCAGTATGATGCAAGTTCACTCTTGCTTACCCCCCTCTTTGCTGTCTTTCTATTTGATTGACAACAAGGAAATCCAACTATTTTTTTTGCACCATTGCAGCCAATACATTCGTTTATCCATCTAGCCATTCATTCATTCAAAAACTACTGCATACCTATTATGTGCGAGGCACCTGCTGAAGATTCATAACTGAGCAAAACCTTCAAATAGTTTATGCTCATGAAATTTATAATGATAGGAGGCAGTTGCAATAAAATAGACATAAACTATATAAATATGTAGGATAGCTGAATATGCAACAGAGGAAAATAATGCAGGAAAGAGATATAGAACATGTAGACTTAAAGGCATTCACTTGGTTTTGTGAATTTTAAAATAGATGGTGAAACAAAGGCCCATTTATTTATTTTTATTATATTAGTTATTTTATTTTATATCATTATCTATCCCCAGGGTTCTCTTACTACCTTATCACCTGTGAACCATCATCTTAGTTATGCTTCAATTTTATGAAAAATTAGTTTTAAATTTTTCTTGTCTTTGATTTTTTTTCCAGAATGGTACATTTAAAAAAAAATGTTATTTGAACAAAGACCTAAAGAAAAAGTAAGTTCTTCACTGAGGAAACTATGATCCAGGAACAGAAAATAGTATTGCTCAACTCAGTAGGGTGTATGGAAAAATTTTCTTACAGGGGTTCACCTATTTACCCAAAGGAGAAACTCCCATGGATGCCTCACTGGTACCTTTGCTGCTGGCTCTGAGGAAACTGTGCATATTTGTTTTGTTTCACTGGACAAACAAGTACAAGATAGTGTTGGCTGTAGGTTCCATGAATCATTATTGTTTTCAGTGTGCACTCTTGGCATAAAGGTTGTGATGTGAGCTGCTGACTAATTTTATAAAGTACTTGGGGCTTCTCAGAGCAAAGGCACTATGTCAACACCAACATTAAACAAATAGCAATAATTGGCCAAATCCTCTGGTGGTGTTAGGCAAATAAAATATGTTCCCTCTTGGAAGTTCATGACGTCTGCCAGGTTTACCACTTAGCAACCTGGACTAAGCAAAAATGTGGTAAAACCTTTTAAGAAAGCCATCTTTGATGCCATTGTATATGGCCTCCAAACAACACCATGAAACAGAGTATTTAATAGCCAATGAAAACTGTTTTTATTTTTATTTCACTAAGAAGTAAAGACCCTGAATCACCAAATATTATTCGTTATCATTTTTCCAGGAAACTCCATGTCAAACAGAAATGAGTGATACTCATTTGATAATAAAAGTAGAGTCATCATCTACCAATTTTTAGAACACATGCAAAACTATGTGCAACAAAAGAACTTTTTTTTCCTCTCCAAAGGGCTTTTTAAAGCACTACATCTCTTAGAGTGCCTTGATGTGAATTTTGATTAAAGTAATTTTCCAAAAATATGACTTGCATGATTCAAATGGTAGGTGAAACTCTAAAATGCAGCAACATGTTAATGAATTTCTTCATGTTTCTAAGATTTGATGGGGTAGTATAACTAATTTCACTACAACTTTTTACCCACTCCATAACATTCCACACCAAAATAAACATTTCTAAAACAGAAAGTATATATGTCATATATAAACAATTTGTAAAGAAACAAGAGGATTTACATATAAATTAAAACAAAGAATAGGTTGGGATAAACTTGGTTTTATTCTATTAACTCCAGAGTTCATAAAAAAAAGTCCTCAAAGTTATTAGCTATCATTGCTCTTAGAACTACAAGACATTTTTGCTGAAAGACTTTAGAATTAATCTAGTATGACTCCTTTATTTCACAGACAATGAGCATACGTCTCAAGGAGTTCACTTTACTCTAAGAGGTACTATGACACTTCAGTTCATACACACTACCAGTATTTTAGAATGTCATTCCAGATGATTTTCTATGAATTATAAGCTATAGTTTTAATTTATAAAACTTATTTTATATATCATTTATATATCCTTTCACTTAACATATATAAATATCAGTCATGATAAATTACTGTTTTTCATCAATGTTCCATCACATGTATGCACTACTTAAGACATTATACTAATGCCCATTCCAAGATATTTGTCTTATTTTCAGTTTTCAATAATAAACAATAGATGTTGCTAACAATCAAACTGAAGTACACAACTGGGGTGTGGGGGGGGGCGGTCAGGAAGGATGGAAGGGTGGAAGGGGGTGAATCCCTGGGATTACAAAGATGTGAAATTTATATATAAATATATTATTTAAAAAAATAGATGTAGCTAAATACTTCTAGATATTCTTTATAATTTCCTTAATCTAAGTACTTAGATGAGAAATTTCTGGTTCATAAGAGTTTTAATTTAATTTTTACACTCTTGGTGATTAGTATTGAATTGTCTTCTAGAAAGACTATTCAAAGTTTCACTTTCAAGGGAGGTGGGAGCAAATGCCCCCCTTAATGGCTTGAGCCTCTGGGGAGGGACCCTTGCCCATATGGCACACCCCTGTCATAGCCCAGGCTATAGTTGTGCATGGGGATGACTTCTGTACCACCAGAGTCTCAGGCTGGGGGAAGTAACCTCTGCTTCCAAATTGGCACAGGCTTGGAGGGAAGATATCCCCTGGTTTATTCCCATTTCAATCAGACCTACACTAGGAATGAGAAAACCAAGCAACCAGGCACTCCCACTGCAGACATCCAGGAGAGGAGAGGAACAAATACAGGCTCTGGACCCAAGCAGAGTGTGGCTAGAACCACAAGACACAAAACTCCAAGACTAAATATAGTGATGATCTGTCACAGTGCGCCACATACATCTCTGGGGACCAGGGAACCAAACCCTTGGTCCAGAGATATATGCAGTGTGGGTGAGGATCCCTCCATTTCCAGTGGGGTAGGAAAGCTGCAGAGATGTGGCTGCAGCACCATGAGAGAACTGTAAACAAGTGGAAAGGACATAATCAGGACCAACCAACTGCTGAATTTTGTCCCCACTGAGGGCCTTCTCCACTGCCAGTGGCTGAGAGTTGGGTTGCCAATACAAGATGCTTAAAACTCAAAGACTTATAAGCATCATCATGTGACAGTCATTGGAATGGGTGGGTGGGTCGCTAAAATGAGCAGGCACAGAACCTAGTGAACACACTGGGCTGGAGAAGAGATAGGCTCCTACACCATAGGAAGTCCCCAAATCAAGGAGTCTGGAGAACCACTCCACACACAAATGCCCTACAAGAAGTTCCTCACATACTCAACCTGGTTGCCTGCCTCACAGTTACTCCTGGAGATCTGAGCAGCTGGTCTGCTGTGTTCCAGGAGCATAAGTCCTCACCCAAGAAAAGGACTTTGTTCCCAAAGAAAAGAAAGATAAAGGACGAGACCAGTGTGCCAAGTATCGATCGATGACTTTCAGCAAGAGAGGAGTTAGAGTAGGGAAGGGGGAGAGGGGGAGCAAGTGGTGATACAGGGGTACATTATTGTGGGAGGGCCATATAAAAGGGGAACACAAACTATACAAATATGATTGATGCTTATGAAAATAACAAAGCAAAAATTTACCCCCCAAAAAAATTCACTTTCACTACTAGTGGATAGGAATGTCCCAACCTGAATATTTACTTGGTATTATCTGGTAAAGCAAATGTTGATCCACTATGGTTTAATTTGTTTAAGTTTGAGCTTTTATTCATGTTACTGCAAACCATGTTTCTTTTCTTATGAAGTAATCATGTGTTGATTACTCAACAAGGCTGGGCCATTGGTTTTTGTTTTTGTTTTTAGTATTGATTGGTTTCTAAGAAGTTTCTAATACATCAAAGTTAAATTTCTCTAGCAAGATTAGGAACAGATTCCCTGGTCATTTCTTCATCTGAACCACTGTCCTAGTTCTTGGTCTTTTTTAACAAGTTCCACTTCCCAAAATGAATTATCCATTTTACCTGTTGTGTTCCTTTTCTAGTTTATATAGATTTTCACGTGTATTTATTTCCTTAAATGTACTTTCAAAACAATTTATTAAAATAAAAACCGTCATTGGTATTGAAACTCAACACAATGTATTAATTAACTGGTGAGAACTGATATAATTAGTATATTTAATAGGTCTTCTCATAGCATAATGAGCAAATTTGAAGTTCAGGGAGAGTTGTTATAGATTCAACTCCTAGTTTCAGCTCTTACCAATATTATGATCTTAGGCAAGTGACTTAATTTTTCAGAATCCTAGTTACCAATTTGCAAAACTAGAAAAATAACTGAGTTACTATGCAAAATTAATGGGTGACTTAATGTACAATGTTTAATGTTTAATTAGCATAAGACAATATTATGTCTCAGCTCTCTTTTATTAAGATTTATCAGTTTTTTCACTAAAAACTTTCTGAATTCTTACTATTTTCATTCATATGAATAGCATGATTTTTTGAATGGAATGATGCTATTTTGAAAGGCATTTCATTTTTCTCACTATATTTTATAACTGATTATTACTCTCATACATAAGCAAATTATTTCCTTATAGCATTTTGTATTTGATTACCTTATTGAATTTGTACATAATTTCTAATAATTTTAAAAGTCACTTTTTATTTTCTATTTTATACTTTCGTGAATTATGTTAACTGGAACTTTCCAAACAATATTACATAGCAATATTTTAATGTTCCATCATAATGTTTACAATGAACCTGATTCTAATAGAATTACTCTTAAAAAAATCTGTTTGACTACTGCAATAGATGATATATTCACCTGGTACTATTTCACTGTCTTTTTTTTTTTTTTTTTTTGCTTTAACAGTAAATGGACATTTTAGTCTATTCAAATATCAATCTGACATAGGGTACCAGAAAGCTATTGCTCTTCCATTCAATCTATTCAATCTATTTTAATGATGGGTTCCTTAAGCAGATTCCTTTTCCTTATCATGTGGAAACTTATGGATCAGCTTTGTCAGGATCAGGAGTCTCTTTACAAAACAGAGGATTCAATAAACTAAAATTGTACTTAGGTCTTTAACTCTCCCTTTAATAGTAAGACCAATTAAAGCAATTTCCGCCGGGCACGGTAGGCCGGGGCTAGGGATCGCGGTTCGAGTCCCGCCTGGGGCCCGTAGCGAGACCTAGTTCCAAAAAAATAGCTGGGCGTGGTGGCGTGCGCCTGTCATCCCAGCTACCTGGGAAGCTGAGGCTGAGGATGGCTTGAGTCCGTGGTACCCCGGGCAACGAGAGCCTGCGGTTCCACGGGCAAAAAAAATAGCAAGACATTTCAGTTTGATCTTCATACAATGTACTGTAAAGACTTTCCATGAAAACTAGAAAAATCTTAATGACATGCAATTTATCTCTTAAAAATTATAAACCCATTCAAAGAAATTCTCTGGATCTAATGCTCCTTGCAATTTGCTACTTAAAAGCAACTTTTCTGATTTTACAAACATGATACTTTATCAAGGTTATGCATTTCAAATATAATACTTTATCAAGGTTACACATTTCAATTTGTATCAATTTTGGTTACCTAAATACATAAAATCTGTATTTTATGGAAAGGTAAAATTTAATAAAAATGTATTGGTCAATATCATTCAAGTATATAATAATCAAAAATTCTCTCTATATGTATGTGACTATATATACATATGGAACTGTTTCACCAACTGTTAAGTATGACTGCTGTCTCATTTTTTCTCACCACAGAAAACTGGGAAAGACATTTTAGGATGTGAGAAATAAAGCATCCTCTCTCAAGTTCTGCCATCCCCCAAGAGAAACACTATCATCTCATGGATGGGTCTCCATGCCAACAGTGCATACCTCTGGGATCATTTTTTCCTAATCACCAGGGGGTAATTTTCCACTTCCAGCTCCAGAAGAGGAAGTACACAACCTTCGCCCAGCCCCCCTCCATAACCTATCTAGTAAGTGATTTAATGGATGTATCATAAAATTCAAAAACAGTAGTAAGACTTATAATAGAAACATCCCTCAATTATGTCTCCATTCTTACAGTCTCTATATATAGGAGGTTCTTTTAGATTGGTTTTGGAAAGAACATGTACTTTTTTTCACATTACCTAACATTTTGAACAAAATTTAAAATAATGTCCAATGAGGTTTTACAAGTAGATATTTAAAATATTTGTATGTCCTTTAGCTAAGATGAACAAGTGATAATAAACTTTAACATTTCAGGAACTAGAATAGTAAACTATTGTTTAAAAAGTAAAAGGTAAATTGAGAGTTAGAAAGTTAAATCATCAGAGATTCTGATATCATTAAGCTTTCCCTCCAAGAGACCCTTATGAGATATCCCTCAACTATTGAGTGGGTAATAGAGGAAAGTATAGGATATACTTTAACTACAGTTTTTTGATCACCAGCACATAGTTGGCATAAAGCTAAGTGTTATATATATATATATATATATATATATATATATATATATATATATATATATATATATATATATATATATGAGCTCTTTTCTTCTCTAGGCAGAAGGGAGCAAAGCTGACTCTGCTTATATTACCCAGGTGTCAGGCACCAGCTAGATGAGTTTTTCATAGAACCATCTCCTCGTAGTAGAATCAACTATCCTATAGAATCATGGTTATCATTCCCATTTTTCAGATGAGGAGACTACGTCTCAGTTCTTACAAAAATAAGTGAGAAACTAGTAAGTAGCACTCAATAATAAGGTCAAAGTCAATGCTGCTTTTGTCACACCACTGTTTCAAGCTTGACTCAACCTGTTTCTGAGAGTACTAACTCTTTTGTGAGATACAACACATAAGTGCTTTGCACACACCATCTTATTCTGGGATCCTTACAAAAATCTAATTAAAAAATTACAATAATTGTCCCCTCCCTACTTAGTGGAGATGGAAACTGAGGCATTCAGGGGTTGACCTGCCCTGTTACACAGCTGCTAAGTGACAGCACTGGATTTATATTCAGATGATTTAATTCTAGATAGATTGCAAGCATTTAAAGTCATTATGCTTTCAGATATTCTACTAAAAAGGTAACTGTATTTGGGGACTAATATTTACAAAATCTAAAGGGATATGAAAAATTAGCATATGAATAGGTCATCTTTTCTAATTCTAGGATGAGCAATGTTCTTACATGTCAACTATTCTGAATGTCTACAGAAGTTACACAATCAAACACAGTTGAAACTGTGCCAGAAAATGAACCATGAAACAACTGTAGGCATAAAAATCAGAAGTAGGTCTTGCTTTCTCAAAAGAGCTCAGTCCTGCCTGACTCAGTGATGTTAACATCCTCTTTCTATGTTCCTCACCACCATTTAGAATGATAGTTAAACTCAAAAACACAATTCCTAAGTGACTCATTGAATAAATGTGGTTCCATTTTAAATTTCTGAGGTGGTAGGGATATAAGAAGATGCAGCACACACAACACAGAGGTAGTTTTATTTGTGGAGAAAGTATAAGAAAAAAAAAAAAACAGGGAACACTGGTCCACTGACAAATCTAACAATTTTCTTAAAGTCTTGCTTTTCATCAACCCTCATCCCTGACTTGTTGGAAAATAAGGAAGATGATTGACTTTCTATGAACTCATCCCTCTAGAAACTAAAACAAAAAGAATCCCTGGCACCCCTTATATTTTCAGACTCAGAGATGGGTATGCAACTTAATCCCTGTCTCTTCCACAGCTTCTACCTCAAGAGCAAGAAGGTTATTCCCAGTAAGTGACAAACTCCCATAATCCTCACTTCCTCTGTAAAACAATATGGCTTCTTCATAGCTAGCGCTGGATGAGCAAGAACTTCATGAGACCATGAACACAGTGTTCCTGAATCCCCACATAATACACTGGAGGGGGTGGTAAGGTACAATGATGTCAATAAATATACAGGTCAGATTTTCTTCATTTTTCTAAGTGTTTCCTAAAATTTAATACTTTCTAGTTGATTTCTGGGACATATGTTAATTTTTTTCTTAGTACAAGTTTTCTGTAGAACACAATGCCTGTGCTCTATCTATACTTTTCTATGCTGCTTTCTTTAAGGGTGATGTCACTCACAACCAGAGGCCTGTTCACCTGAAATAGAGTAACTCTCAGGCAGCTACTGGCAGAATTCTGACTAAAACCAAGCCTGTGTCATAATGTTCCAATTCTGATTTTCTATTTAAATTCTCTCTCATTCTCCATGTGTTTATTTCATTCTAGGAGTTCACTGTGTCTCCCATTTAACAGGCACAACATTTCTATAAGAGAGATGTTTTTGACTTCCACACACTAAAGTTATCTCAGTTGTAGGCAGATGGTGTGATTGCACAAGGCCATGGCACGTCTTTGGGATTCCGCTTTGCTATGAGGCAGTAAATAGTAAATGCATTGGCTATTGTATTGCTCTCTGTTATTTACCCAAATAGTGTCTTACAAGAAAATAAAGTTCAGGCTTTGGGGCAAGAATATCTTTCCTGAGAAATAGATGTTATGTCTTATCTAACATTTCTCTTCTTTTCCTGTTCAGTTTGGCCATTATGTAGCTATGAGAAAGACTTCTGGACTCCTTCAGAAGAAACACAATAACCCTTATTACTGGAACATCTACTTTATCTTTGTCCAATTTCCCTTTTTAAAATTCTGACTAAAACAAAAGCTTTGATGCCTCTGCATTTTGTGTAAGATAAGGCAACTTCTTTTTGTAAACAGGTAGGGAAAAAAAGGGGAGGGATGAAAGAAGGGAAGGGAGGGAGGGTGGAAGGAGGGAAGGATGAAGGGAGGCAGTGGAAAAAGAATAAACAAACAAGTAAACATATCAAATGTTAAATGGCTACCATGAATATCTTTGTAATGATTGAGTTTGCTGTCTAATAAATAAAACTCTAATAAAACGTGATGCAGGAGTATCATCTCTAAAAATCTATATAGAGCTTTGTCAAATAATAAAAGGAACAGGAGTAGAATGTTAAAATAAATGACCATTTTTGTTGGCAGAATTTTGGATCACACATTTCTTATTCACTTGATCTTCAAGTTTTTCCCAAAGTAAAGATAAATCCCAAGGAGTTTTGCTAAGTCTATATTACAATATGGCCTAATCTAAAATGAAACTTTATGTGACTGTAACTTAGACTTTTATGCATAATGTCTCTTATACCATTCCAAGTAACGTTGTAATGACTATTGAAAATGACCACATGCTTTGACCTTTATACCAACTGACAATCTCTACTTTGCTTTTTCTACCTCTGTTTTGGTAGATACTCGTAAGATACCACCTAGTTTTATCTCCTAGTCAGGAAGGCTTCTAGGGATTGACACTCTTTTTTTAGAAGAGGAAACCCTATGCCATTGTTTAGGGGTGCTATTTGACTTTCTCAGTAGCAGGCTACAATAGAAACTCAGGATAGTGTCAGCTATTAATCAAGCTATCTGTTTTTGGGCTGCAGTTGAATAGCTATTTTGCTTCCTGGACTATTTGCTAGAGAATAATGGTCTGGTTTCCTACAAGCCTGTCTTAGAGGTAACAGGCTGGCCTTCTGGGCATGTTGCTTTGATTATAGGTCAACATTCTATTTTTTTCATTTTGCTTATTTTTTAGTAAACATTTTGCTATTTACATATATATGTGTATATATAGCTATATATAGATATATTATTGCATTCCCTGAGGTTATCCCTCAACCTTATCACCTGTGAACCTTCATCTTGATCTTGTGCTCCTCCTTTCCCTGATTTCTCCCTACCCCCCTCCCCTCTCCTTCCTTAGCTGCTTGCCCCAGTTCTGTTAACTAGTTTTGACTTTTTCTTGACCTTTTGTTTATTATGCCTATATCCCATCTATAGGTGAGACCATATGGTTTCTGTCTTTCTTTCTGACATTTTTCTGCTAATAGGATTCCCTCTAGGTCCATCCACATGATCACAAATGCCTCATATTTGTGAGTTGTGATTGCAGAATCATATGCCATTGTATAAATCACCACATCTTTTTCAACCATTCATTCATTAGTTTGGGGGCATTCAGGTTGTTTCTATATCCTAGCCATTACAAATAGTGCTGTGATAAACAGGTTTCTTTTTGAATTAGTGTTTTGGTATCCTTTGGGTAGATTGGGATTGAGACTCTTTACAAGCCAATCCTTCCAACTTTCATGACTCACTAGGTATCTAAAAGCTCAGAGAGACTTGTCCACAGCCAAAGATTGCTCTCATCCTTTCTGGTTTTGTCAAATGTTTAAAAGATGGTAGTTTGTGGAACATACTTTAAAACTACTTTGTTACTAGGTTTATGTACACTGCTGTATGGCCTATGAATTAATAAAATCATTTTATAGCAACGACCATGCTTGGTGTAATCTTTTTTTAGCTGTCAACCTCCCAAGAGAACAAAGCATTTCATTTGATTAAAGATTAAGCTAAAATAGCAATGTGGAAATAAAGGATATAACTCTTAAAGCCACACAATACTCAACACAGGTCAGCATAGGAATATTTGCAAATGAAATCAGCTCAACAAAGCAGTTAACTTATAAGGCAATGAATGCATCAGGGAAGAAGTAAAACTCTGGAAGCAGAGACCCAGCAGTATGTTTCCTTAGCTCTTCCAGTTGGAAAAGGCTAGAGTGATCTCTCTTCACATTCTCCATCCCTCAGAAAAGATGTCCATCTAATATGGAATAGCCTACTGGTTGTGCAGGATCCATTAGCTTTAAGAATACTACAAATAATGCATGGACATAAGTTGGAGACAGGTGTGTGAATGAGGGGATTTTTCTATATCAAACTTTCTGGTGTGCCAATGTTTTACAAACTCATTCTCAGAGTTCACTTAGTGTCAAAAATCAACTATAGCTAATTCTTTCTGAACATATACCCACAATACTGAATATACAGTTAAAATAAATTTCAGATACTTTCTCACCAGGAAGGCTAAACATAAAATGCTTTCCTGGTATTTTATTGGAAATTTTGAAAAGTTGCATACAGAACTCAAGAAGAATTTTTCTTTAAGGACTAAGTATATTTGCAAAATTTCCATTTTTCTATCCAAAATGCATGAGAATAATTTATATATAAATGAAGGAACATGCCATCCTTTACAAATATGAGTTTCTTCACATACAGTCCAATGAGTTTCAGCAATTCCAAGTCCTTAATAGATTCAAGGTTAAAGGAATGCTATGTTACTTGAAAGGATTTCCAAGATACAAGGGCAGCCTTGTTTTGCAGACAATGTTTCTTAAATGCTTGATTTTGGATATGACATTAGAGACTTTGGCAGTGGATTCTCTGGAGAAATGTAAAGTTTAACAAATGCATGAAAATGAGTCCCAGATGTGGGTTATGATGGGTGATGCTCATAGCCTAATATGTAAAGTCTAAATATAACAGAGATCATAAATCTATTTCTAGTGATAGAACATCAGTTAAAAAGCTAATTCAAAGACATTTTGTTCACTACTCTATGAATGAATAACCCTTCTACACTGTATAGGATATACAAAAATGTAAAAAAAAATTTTCTACCCTGGAAAATATGAACAATTATGTAGAAAGACAGCTAAACCCTATTAATTCATTCATTAATGTTTATTCATTCATTCAACAAGTATATGTTGACATTGGCTTAAATATTTGCTTGGTGACCTCAAGATAAGTGAGACCTGGGTCTCCTCTCTAACACTTTAATTTCTGAGTAGGGAGGAGAGAGTCAAACAACTGACTATAATGCACTGAGCTTTATGTTCAAGTTTGCACAGGATGTTAATGAAGCCCAGAGCTGGAGTCATAACAATAATGGAAACCTCAGGTCTGAGGTCTGAAGTAGGTGGGTGGCATCAGCATTACAAAAGGTGACACAGTGGAGGCTAGTTAGGAGCACAAGCAGATGATGCAATGATGCAATGGTTGCAAAATATACCATATCTTACAGGCTCTGGCAAATAGAGAGAGGAGGTACCAGGGGAGAAACAAGCACTCAGTTCTATTAACCAAAGACCCAGTAGAGAGTGTACTTTATATCCAGCACCCTAAAAGTTGTTACACGATTTTAATCCAAATTTTTTAAAAAACATGACAGTTTAAGATAATAAAACACGACAGTGTGAAAAAAAATAGTCCTCACTCATAATCTATGACAAGTATTTCAACTATTGGTCAATTTTCACTTTTTGTCTCCTTTCAACCCCATAGGTGAAATGTGATTCTGCCTCTTGAAAGTCACATAGTTACTTTCCTTTGAAAAAGGAAATAAATGAATGGATCAAAAAGCTGTGGTATATGTATACAATGGAATATTATTCATCCATCAAAAAGACAAACATGTCAATCGTGGCAATACAGATGGAGTTAGAAGGAATCATGCTAGCAGAAATAAGCCAGAAAGAAAAAGAGAAATACTGGATGGTCTCACTTATATGAGGGATATAGACAAAACAAAGAAATAGATAAGAACAACTTAAAACTGCAGAACTGAAATATAAAGCAAGGGGAGGGGGAAAATTGGGAATGTGATGGGCACAAAAGATTAAAATGATGGTACATTAATGACAGGGTGGTGGGAGAACCTTGGGACTGACAAGAATGCAAAAATTAAATAATCAACCAGTTAATTGATTGATTAATTAAGTTGCAACTTCCAAACTGTTTACATATTGTATTTCACTCCACACTAAAGAAGAGAAACCCCATTAAAAAGAAAAGAAAAAGACAGAAAAAAAAATGAGAATAGGAGTCATATTTCTGGGTGGAGACATTTCATTACTGCTCCTAGGATCTCCTGCACTGTCCTCTGTCATGAAGATTTTAGATGCCTGAGGATGCAGGTGTTACTCTTGTTGATCACAGGGAGGCTACTGGCTTGCAGGGTCACACAAACTGAGAGGGGGCTGTCTGTTACTGCAGAACGATATTACCTATCTGACCAAGTAGTGGGGATATGCTCCTACCTCTGATTTGTAATGTGTTCAATGAAGCCAAGCTATATGCTTGCTTAGAAATGCTCCACTGTTGAAAGTAAGTTTCTTAAACTAATAAATTGACTCACGCCTTCCAGATTAGAAGTATTAATTGCTAAGTATGTTGTGGATGTGCTCAGAATTTTTGATTTTGAAATTTTGAAAAATGCAGTCATAGATAAAGGTGTGCATTTATTTTAATAGCTTCTAGAAATAGTAATTCAGTATATATCATTATTACAATATGTTATAAGATTTGGCTACCTTCAAAGAGTAAATATTGTGCATGTTTGCATGCTTTTTATTCTTTATGCTTTCTGACTACTATTTGCTTACTGCCTGTTTCCCAGTACCAATTTATATTTATCTTACATAACTACAAATATTTAGAAATATCGAAGAATGCAGAGAAAGTCACCGTTTTCTTCCTGAGATGCATATAAATACCTTCAAAATATCTTAAAAGATTTCACGAACATATCAAGCTTCTAAACCTTCTGTACCAGCTGTAATTTAATATGAGCATTACACAAAGAGAATTGCTTATTTTTAAACTTTTAAGATAAGAAAAATTATGTCATCTAAAATTTTACCTGGTTTAAGTCTCAGGAAAGGAATAGACTATGATTACATATCAAAGAAATAAGATAATTTTAAAAGATGGTAGGGAAGGAAACTGCTTCCTGAAATGACAAGATAGAATTTTGCCTGTAAAATCAGAAGGCCTTAGCCAAAGCCTTTGCAATTTGGGTAGGACTGTCCCCTGGGTACTGAACTAACCCTTCCAAATTGCATGAAAATCAGAAGACAAATGAAGATGTTAGGAAGGGAAATTCATTCCCAAGTATGGAAATCATTAGGACAAGATTTATTTTTTTATATTATTTTAAATGTATGTCCTTTTAAATAAAACATATTTACCTAGTAGGTTTGAGCCTTCTTCTTGAAAAATCACTTAGACTTTTTTTTTTTCATTTTTAGGAAAATACCACTGTAGACAAAGAAGAACCTTAACATGGAAATGATGCTAGTGACCAAGAAAAACATTTCCTTTTACATAGTCTGTATACTTGAGAGAGAAAGATTATTGCTCTCTCACAGAACAAGGTATCTCAGAGAACTATATACTTTAGGCATTACTGGACATGTTTTATACCTATCCTAATCATTTTGTAAAATCAGAGACATGATTAACTTGGAGACTTTTTTATTTGTGCTTCAGTGATGTTTAGCTACTGGCAAATAGTAAAGTGGTTATGATTCCTCTGCCCAATTCAGAGAAAGGAGTCATCAATATGCTGATTCCATACTGTGTGGCTGGTGGGCTCCTGGCTGGCATGGCCTCTCTGGACACTGCCAGGTTACTGAGGAACTGACTGGGAAGGATAGTGATAGGTGTCTGCCAGGCTTCTAAGCAAATGATCTCAGGAGGCCTGAGAATAGAAGAGCAAGATTCACACACAGAGTGTTTAAAGATGACCCCAGAAGAATCTCAGAGTCAAAAAAATTTGAGTAAAAAAAAGGTCTCACAACATTTTAGTTCTCTGGGGTTGGAGCAACAGGATTCATTGATAGAGAAGCAAATAAAAGCCCACGTTAGTTAATTCTCTAAGAAGGATGCAATTCCCTCTCCAATACCCTGCAG
The DNA here is from genome assembly GCA_004024945.1 of Uropsilus gracilis. Taxonomy (NCBI): domain Eukaryota; kingdom Metazoa; phylum Chordata; class Mammalia; order Eulipotyphla; family Talpidae; genus Uropsilus; species Uropsilus gracilis. The sequence goes on along the minus strand of PVHY01002194.1, from coordinate 86,215 downwards.
TCATAGCAGCCAATCGGAGGATACCCTGTAGAAGTCACTCAGCTGCAATTCAGGGACATTATCTGGGTGCAAAGCACCCCTATAGGCTGTGAGGGAATTACAATAAGTGACACTTACTGAGTAGTCACTGTGTGCTAGACATGGTTATATGTACTTTGGGGACAGCAACTACTTTAATTGTCACAACTATCACTGAGTTAAGTATTATAATATGTCCCATTGTTCAGATCTAGAAATGGAGGCACAGAATGGAAATATATAGCACAGAGCAGAGCCAGAACATAATCCTAAAGCTGATCTTCAAAACCACCAAGCTTTACCATCTCTCAGAGAGAGAAAGAAAGAGAGAGAGAAAGCAAATAACAAAGGAAAAACTCTCCAGTCTCTGCTACTACATTCTCTAGTATGTACATGGAAAGGTGAGCAGGAGAATGCAGAAAAGGATAGATGCCAAGTGAAGTGTCAAGAAGTAAATAGTTGTTGAAATAAGTCATAAGGATAGAGGTTAGGAGATGCAAAATAATAACAATAACAACAACAATAATAGTAATAGTCCTTGAATTGGATGTGAACAAAGAGGTAAACAGTGGAATGAAAAGACAGCATAAAACATGGGCTACCCAGGGGAGCCTGGATTCAGATCTCAACAATATCTTTATAAGTTGTATGGTTATGTTGCTTGGTGCTTTCGTTTCTCTATCCATGAGGATAGCAAAACCTATTTCAAGAATGTTCATGAAAAGAAAGTACAATTTGTCATGGGCAGGTATTAGCATAGTACTTCATATAAAGTAGACACTTAATATTTTCTAGGTATGGGGGACTGTGAGGGGTGGAGAGAGGGAAGAATTTCAGATGGGGGGGAGTACATTAAATAAAAGTCAGAAACACAACTTCCATGCGCTCATTGTTAAGTGATTAGATGCATTATGAGTCTGATTAATATTTGGATTTAAGAGAACAATACCCTTAGAATAGGTGGCCTCGATGCCAAGAAAAGTCATATGTGAATTTTTTTTGACCAATAAGTATTACATATTTTTTGCAAGCCCATGAGTATTGTGAAAGAGTGAAAGTCACCTAAATAGGGAAACCTTGCTGTATTTTTGGTGAAACAGAGTGATCTGAAGGTTATTCACCCATCAGATATGCACAGAGAAAAAGGGATGACTGACCAGAAGAACAGAAAACAGGGATTCATTCATTATTCACAGGAATATTTTTTAGGACATACAATATATGAGGTAGAGACTAGGAGCTCCCTGGAAACTAATTCCTGGGAGGGAAGTTGACCAATAGACATTCCCATTTGAGAGGTGGTGTTTAAGAAGCAAACACAATACAGTGAGTGCAGGTTAGCGAGAAAGTGGAGACCTAGGATGCAAGAAATAAGGGGCTAGGGGTGAGGAGACGTGGAAAGGACATCTAAGAAGAGACAAGCCTTCAGATAAACCTCAAAGGAAGAGGTAGATCTCATGGCACAGACTGAGCCAGCTAAGGAGTGGAGATAGTCTAATGAGAAGAAACAGCATGGCCAAAGGCTGACAAATGAAATGAGGCCTATGTAAGGACTTGCAAAATACATTCATGAACAAGAGGCAGCTGAACTGGCATGCAAAGTTGAAAAACCATGTACTAAAGATGCTGAAGACCAGTGAAAGAGGTGTAGGAGTGGGACAAGCTTGGCTTTTCCCTCTAGAAAGTTCTCTGTGGAAGGAGAGGGGAGAGTGGATGACAATGAGACTGGAAGCTGGTACTAGTTAGGAAGTTATTCCATGGAGCTCATTCCAGATACAGTTTCAGTATCACTGGCTGATAATAAGAGGGATTCAAGTGAACAGACTGTGGCATAAGTCAAATAAGGAAAGGTAAATGACCTGACTCTACTAGCTTGAAGTAAAAGTGACACAGTGATGGGGAAGGAGAAGGCACCAGACAGATGTTCAGGAGGATAACAACTTCGGAATGTCTGAGGGCAGCTGTCCCTTTCTTTTGTCTCTTCCTTGTTAGCCTCTCTCACCTTGTCCTTGTCTACCCTCTGGAACACCTCCCCTCATCTCATGATTAAGAAATGGAGGACATGGTGATTGGAGAGACTGTCAGGAAAAGAGAGGGCAATAAAGAAACAGAGGATGAAAAACCAAACTTCAAAAGACTCTAAGGAAAAGAGCACTTTTGCTAATATTTCTGGGAAAATCAAATGGGAAAATAAAGTGTTATATAAATATATACATGTATGTATATGGATTAAAAAATATCCTTCAATACCAGAAGAGTCTTCTCTAATACATGGAGAAAAGAAAGTATTAGAAACTTAGCTATGGGCATTTGGTTTTCACCTTTGAATTTTGATTTTTTTTGTAATTTGATTTTTAGAGTAACACAGATAATTTGATTTTTAGAGTAACACAGATGACAAGTGCATTTTTATGCTTGGAAAGGCAGTGATTGCAGAATATAATGGTCTGTTTTCATGGGAAAAAAGCCCGGATGGACTGGTCCCTGCCCATCTCCTTAACTTCCTCTCCCACCTCCGTGCCTGCCTCCATCCTAGTTCTATGGCTTTATTGACATTCACTTCTCACTACGTAATGTTTACTGTGTAGGATTCTTTCTCTTGTTTTTCTTTTCTTGGCTTTTTTTTTTTTTGACACTAGGTCTTGCTATGTTGCTCAGGGTAGTCCCAATCCCACAGACTCAAGTAATCCCCAGCCTCAGCCTCCCAGGTAGCTGGGATTACAGGCACCCGCCACCATGCCCAGCTGCTTTTTCGAGACCAGTCTTGCTATGTTGCCAGGGGTAGTCCTGAACCCACAAACTCAAGCGATCCCTGGCCTCTTTGCCTCTCAGTGCTTGGATTACAGGTGCGTGCCACCACGCCTGGCTTCTTGGCTAATTCTTAATGATCCTTTAAATCATAGCGTAAGCACCCTTTCCTTAGATAAGTCATTCCTTATCTTCCCTCTCACAGATCGTTTTTCTCGAGCATCTCTGCCCTTTCATAACATTGGTGCCAGTTATAATCCCATGTCTGTGTGTGCACGCATATGTGTGTACGCATGAGATATCATTTCATGAATGTTCTCTGCCACACTTGATTGTAAATCCCAGGTGGACAGGAACTGTGACTGATTTTTGCATATCATTTTAACTTCAGTGCCTACAGATAAATAGGCAGAGAGGGAAGAAGTCAGGGCATGGCATGGTTGCGGGAGCTGACACTAAAAAGAGATGACAAAGATTAACTTAATTTATTGCCCAATTGCTTACCCTAACTATTAGATATGCATTATATGTTTTTTACTTTCTGACTGAATGGGAAAATGTAGCTATAAAAAATTTTATTTAAGTTTCCTAAAATCTTAGACTACAACAGAGGCACTACTGTTTAACATACTTTTGTTAAAATCCAAGGGTAAGTATTCTTGATCCTACAGTTTTTACATTATAGGCTATCTGTATTAGCTTTCAGCACAACACAAAATCAAATGTATATCTGAAGCATAGTAGCTATTTTATGCAAAATATTAACATTATTTTCCATAAGACATCCATTGAAAGTATGCTTCATTTTTGAAAATACATATTTCAGTGTGTTTCTAACTATTCAGTTGCCTCAGAAAGACTTGATTTTATAACTGAAGTCAAATCTCTGCTTTTCCCGTGTGATTCTAAGAACTCTAGGTAAATCAGAGTCTGGCTAATACCCCATTACTAAAGGCAACTGCTACAAGTTATACTTCTCCTTAAGCTACCTGCAGGAGATAGTCAACCCGCATTTCTTTGGCATCTATCAGGAAAGCACAGACAATTATGGGTGAAAAGGGTGGAATTCAAATTAGCTAATCTCTTATTACCAAGCAGGGAGTATACTAGTTAGCCAAAAGTAAAAGCAAAGGGCAAACTAAAATTGTGAAAATTATCAGAGACCTCATGGAGAATACACATTACTGTGAACAATCTACAATTGACTATCTTAATCTTTACATATCAAATACATATTAAATTCATTAGAGGTTTTATAAGGCAAAATGCATTTTTTTTCTGAAAACCAAAACATTGGGTTTTCTAAGGCTTTGAGGAAAAATCAAACTTTTATTTATGCATATCAGCTTCAGCTGGTATAAGCATCAGAACTCCACTGGGCCTTGACAGTGGTGGATGGTGGATAGTAGTAGCCAAGTTCATATTGTTAAAAGTAGGAGGTTACAGGATCAGCAAGGGTAAGAATGATCCACCTGGTAATGGATTTGTATTGTAAGCATCAATATTATCTCATACTTTTGAAAATCAATCAACATTTATCTATCTATCTATCTATCTATCTATCTATCTATCTATCTATCTATCTATCTATCTATCTATCTATCTATCTATCTATCTATCTATCTATCTATCTATCTACCTAAACAGTCATCTTTTATTTTATCTAACTGTATATATAGCTACATACAAATATATTTGTAAACATGTCTATAAACAAAGGATAATATACAACCATATATTTCCTTGGTCTCAATCAAGAGTGCTTACAGCAGTGACAGCCAGTAGCAACAAGCATACCCAAGCACCCAAATTTTTGGTTATTCATTATTCTTCAATGAAAGGCACTGAGGAGCCCTGGAGAAATGGTTGACTCTAGAACTGCAGAAAGAAATGTTTAAGTTGACCCTGAATCTTCAATCTTGCTTTTACCAGAAGTTAGGAAAGTGCTAAACAAAATCCTGGAATGATGGGGATATGTCAAGCACCACAAGAGCCAATGGAAATTACCAATATTCACAGCTGGAACAATTTGAACAAAAACATATTTTTGAATTATAACCTAAAATATAAAATAAATATCCATGAGTTGATACTGTTAATACACAAATGATTGCACAAATAAGTAAATAGAGATGGAAAGGCAAGTCTTTTGTGGAGAAGAATTCCAAATATTTTATTAGTAGCTTGCTTTCAAGGAGGCCAGAGATAACTCTGCCTTTCTAAGTCTGCCTACTCATAGTCACTTTCTTCTGAAGAGTATAATGGGGGGGAGGGGGGGCGCACAGGGATAAGTTTACAATTGTAAAACACATCAAAAAAGTCAATTCATCTGAACAATCAAGGTTAACATCAATAGTTAACATCAATAGTTAGGAAATACTTGTGATTGTGTGATGAAGATGGCACTTTACTCTCTGTGGTCATTGCAAACACTTAACTCTAGTGTAAGCACACACAAAAAAGTCAGAAAATCTAAAATGTGGGAAATTCTTTAATACATCTGATTGCTGTTCCTTGAAACCGACAAGGACATCAAAAACAAAGAAAATTAAACAGTCATAGTCAAGAAGAGTGTAGAGAACATGACAATTAAATATCATATGCTCTCTTGGGTAGGAACCCAGTAGAGAAAAAGCACCAAAACACAGGTATTATGAATCAAGTAAGGACTTGAGCTAATAATACTATATTAATTGTGCTTATTTTTGTAAATCTATGATTATCATTAAGTTCATTTAAAATTCAAATTCTATATATTTAAGTAACAGGTATAATTAATCAGATCTCACACTACTCACATTAATCAATATATAATACTTTTTTAAAAACACAATATTCTTCACTTATTAACCTTTATCATTACTTTCCTCTATATTTCCCTATAAAATACTAGACCATGTTACATATCATCATTAAAACCAACTTTGAATGTTGGGAAAATTGCTCAATATATGACTCAAGGAAAAGTTTCATAAACGCAAGAAAAAAATTAAACAAGACTTGTACTGTCTCCGCAGATATAGCTTTAATAATGACAAAGAGTCAAGAATGGCTTTGTGTTCTGAAACACACAAACTAATTGTAAGGCAAGCTAAGAAAGAAATATGAAGCTTTGGAACAACTAGAAAACAGATCCATTTCAACAATTTAATAATATGGCATCATTTAAGGATAATTTTTGATTTTCAAAAACAACTAATATGCACACATCCCTGGTTTCCACCTGGACTCCTGCAAGTTAAAGCACATGAAATGCTTCTTTGGAGTGTTAGAACCCCCAACTCATTCTGAGGCTAAATTCTTGTTACTGAAGTGCACCCTCTAGTTATTCAGGTGTGCAGTACAAAGCATGATCCTGTCCCCAACACCAGTCTTCAACTATTGCATCATTTTCTTCTATCTAGCAATCACACTCCTTCAGCCACTGTCTATGTGACAAGGGTACATTCGCCTCCACCCTTGTCATTCTCTTTCGCATCCTCTTCAACATGCATGCAACCTGGGAGTGAGCACAGTATTCCAGCAGGCGTGTGAATGAAGTGAGGCCAAGTGCACTTATTACCTCTTTATTTTGACTCATTCTAGGTCTATTAATGTAACTCAGGTGATTATGTGAAATCTCAAAAATAGGTCCCATATTTTCCTTTCTGAGGGCAGACACAAATAATACATTATCTGTAATGACTGTGAATAAGGTTGGTCCGTTATTATTTGGTTGTGAATATCACATTTGGCTTCCAGGAAGTTTGGAGCATTCGTGCATCACAGCCTTCCTGTGACAGCCTGCAATCGAAGGAATCCTCAGAAAGCACCGCCCCCACTCTCGTCCCTTACTCTAATAAAATAAAATAAAAACACCTCTTTGCTTGTGGTAACTACAGAGGTACAAAATTCAAACTGGACGTAGTAGTGGGGAAAAAGCAGGCTTTCATCTTGGTATTTAATCTCTTGGTCTTTTCTGGCTATTTTATAGTACATATGTTCCCTGGAGATACTGCCTGGCTAACAAATAATGAGGTCATAGAAAATTAATCAATTAATAATTCAAGAACACTTTGAAAGTCAGGTGCCAAATCATATATAGTTTTAGTCTTACAGAAAATCTGTAAAATAATGTCCAGTTTCATTTGTAAATTGTGAAAACTGTGTTAGGACAAAATGGCTTAATGCAGGTGATAGATTTCCTTGAAATGCACTTAAAGGCCTGTATTGATCCATCTAATTCAGCTATCACAATTCTACTGACCGAGACACAGATATTTTAATGAGTAATGATTTCAGAAATATGCAACATTGATAATGATGCCAAAAAAAGATAAAGTTCCCCAAAAAAGTGATAAATGTCAGCCAAACTCCTAACTAAAACAAGCTACTTAATGACATTATTACAATATCTTTAAGCCAGAAAGATGAACAATGTTAATCTTAGGAAGTTTATTTATAGTGGACTTAGATTAAATTAAAATATTAACAATTACAAAATTTATAGATTATAATCAGACGAGAAGAAAAACATATTCATCAAGTAGCCAGGCTAACACAATAAAAGATGATTAAGATTACATTTGAATAAATTAGCAAAGGAAAAAGATATTAAAATACCTAATTGTTAATTTATTACAAGAGAAATGGGGCCGTTTGTTTTATAAACTAATACATACAAATGTCTGTAAAGTCAGTGTTCATCTCCACTCTTCGTATGTACTGTAGCATATATGAAACAGAAATTTGCTTCTTCCATAAGGATTTAGACTTGAGATTTTTTTTTGAAGGTAACATGGGAATAAAGGAGATACTTTTTCATGCTAGACATAAAGGTTCCTACTGCATCATTTCACTGATGCAAAGCATATTACAAAAGACACGAGGGACTTCAGTTGAAAAACTGTAAGTCAGATTGATGTGCTTGCTGCTCTCTTAATACTATACTCAGCAGTTTTCAAGCACTTAGCAGTGATGAATAGGTGTGAAAACTCAGGTACTGAAAAACCATTTCCTTGAAAATGAAACCTCTTTCTTTTTTTCTTTTATCTTTTGCCTGTCTTGATTGAAGCTCTGAAAAAAACTAAGGCTACAGAGGAGTAGGAAAAGCATGCCATTCAGATTACCCAAAGGAGTCACTCATGATGAGGCTGAACAAAAATAGATTCTGGGGAAAGGCTGGGGGAAATTGCCATAATCTTCAGAATTCTTTTGATGTGTTATTGCTCTCAAAGCAGTAGATTTTTCAAGATAATGCTGTTTGATACAAAAGGACTCACCTGTCAATCAAAGTTCTTTTACTCATAGCCAAGTAAAACACTTGACAATCCTAATATTAGAATCAAATTCTCAGTGACAATATATAATAACCAATTCACCTACCTGAGAAAAATACATGAAGAAATTATAGTAAAATGGAAAAATGTATAGAGCTTTTATCACCTATGTTCTTGAATTCTCTATATTTTTCATTTTATGGAGTACTTTTTCTCAACTCTTACAGGGATTGTTTTAGAGGGAAAATAGACAAAGAATCATGTCACACATTCCTAAAACTACAACTTATTTCACCTGGTCTCTTACATGTAAAGGATTTCTCAACTTCTAAAGGCCTTAACTTTTGTCTACATACTGTTTCCTGCTTGCTTGCTATGTCAAATTATTTTCATGACTTCTATTTTCTTATCATATGAAAGCATGCTTGAAGCATTCCAAGCACAGGGGACTGTAAATTGACATGAACTGACATATCAATTGGGTGCACTCTCACTCAGATATTTGACTTTTGTTCTTCTATATATTTTGTTCTATATATATTTTGTTCTTCTATAACAAAAGACCATGAACAGACTCAAGGACACTAGCCTCCAAGATACAAATCTCCTTAACTATGACACAAAACTGCAACTCCCAACTTGACTGTTCCATTGCAAAGAACTCAGGATGGACTTGGAGAAAACTCAAAGTACGTGAGAAGATTCATATAGCCATCACATCAAGATAGCAGCCTAGAAAGGCTTAGCATTTTTGTCACAAGCAACATTTTTTTTAAGTGCAAACTATCCATTAATGAACACTTCAATATCTTCAATAGCATTTAATGAAATGCTGAGAAAATCTGGCATATGGACTTCCTTTATTAACTAGCCACACTATTTGTAATTTCAAAACTTCTTTCAAATATACTATAGTCTTCACAGAAATTTGTGGAAAAGAAAAGAGACAGGAGGGGGATCTAAAATGCATCAAATATCTTGAGTACATCGGTTGCTAGGATTTTTATTTAATGTCTTGTATGTTTTATGTGCATCTTTAGGGTAAATGTCCTTATCATCTCAGTATCAGAAGTAAATGTGTTTCCTTTGAGTCACTGAGTTGTTTATATTTAATGGACACTGGGATTTGTATGTAAGCTTGCTGATTTACACCGGCTCCTACGAAGCTTAGAGATAACTTTATATGCCATCTGGTATACCTTTCTTCATGGTCTGTTAAACTCTTAAGACACTGGAGATTTCTCTGCCTCCCTTGAGAGTTAGATAAAATTGATTGAACTTCTTAATTTCATGACCAGTAAGAGTCCCAAAACTCACACTCTGATATCTAATCATTTAGTGGGGGTAGGGCTGACCTCTCTTGACAAGGCCACTTCTTTTTAACTTGCATGTAGTTAGTGCAGCCATATCCTTATTTCAAGTCTCAGTGTTCCTGAGACTTTAAGTAAGATACAGATATACTGTTGGTCCTTTTGTTTTAACACTTGTTGCTGAGGGAAGGGTGACACATTTGTAGACTGAACTCACATGGGTCTCAGCCTTCCCTGGGCTTTCTCTCTTCCTGTATATGAATCTTTCTAGTTCATGTCCAGCATTTCAGTTGGTTCCTAAGACGAAATTCTCTTGCTTTTATAAAGAGTAACTTCTACGCTGGGTGCAATGGTGCACATCTGTAATCCCAGTGCTAGGAGGCTGAGGTCAGAGATCACTTGAGTCCGTGGGTTCAAGACTACCTCAGGCAACATAGTGAGACCTAGTCTCTTAAAAAAAAAAGGGGGGGGTTACTTTTACCCTCAGATGACCTGAGCACTTACATGTACTCAGATTCTTAAAGATTACTCTTCCTACATGTACTCAGATTCTCAAAGATTACTCTTCCTTATCATAAGATCGAGGTCAAAGTGTCTCTTTAGACTAAGGCATTTCTCTTCTCCAAGATAGTGCCATTTATTATTTTCTTCATCTTGTTATATATGCAAATAATATTAACAACATGCCTCATTTCCCTTTCTTCCCTATTGGTTATAGTTATATATCTTTGTTGATTACCTTGAATGCTTCCTAAAGTAGGGGCAATGTATATAAAACAAATAGTATACTCTGAATCCTAATAACAAATCTATGCAATTGCAATTGATATTACTGCATTTTTCTTTTATTAATGAGAAAAGCGACACTCGTTAGATAGGTAGCTAAAAATCAGGCAACAAACATCACAGTTTAATTTGAACCAGTGTAACATGGTTCACGTAACATATATATATATATATATATATATATATATATATATATATATATGTGTATAACATATATATATATATATATATGTGTGTGTGTGTGTGTGTGTGTGTGTGTGTGTGTGTGTGTCATTTCTTCTTCCTACCTATCCCTCCAATCCCAGATTCGGATAGTACCATATTTGGATGGGAACATTACAGATGAATTGCTTTTTGTACAAATTCTAGCAGCACTGCCTGATATGATACAACTATCTTCCATAATGACATCTTCTTTGACCCCATCTATACCACACTGAGACATACAGAGGGCCAAAAGGCACATGAAAAATTGTTTATCAGGGAAATGTACATACCTCAGTGACATACCACCTCCCACATGTGACAATAACCCATATCATAAATACCAGAAACAACAAATGTTGGCAAGGGTGTAGAGAAAAAGGAGCATCTGTACACTATTGGTGGAAACTATAATAGTCCCACTCCCATGGAAAAATTAGTATGAAAGTTTTTCAAAATCTTAACAATAGACTTACCATATTACCCAACAATTCCACTGCTAGGTATATACCTAGGACATAAAAAAAGAATACTAAAACACTAACTTAAAGGGATGTACATATATTCATTTGCCCATTACAGCACTATTTACAATAACCAGATTCTGGGAACAGTCAAAGTGTGCAAAGACAGATCAGCAGTAAAGATGTAGTAGATTAGAATACTACTCAGCTGGAAACAAAAAGAAGAAAAATAAATGAAAAAAAAGAAAAAATGCTGCCATTAGTAACTGGGGGCAATTATACCAACTAAAATAAATTAAAAGGAGAAAAACAAACACTGGATGATCTTACTCACATGGAATAAAACAAACGAAACAAAGGAACAGACAAAATTAAACCAAAACAAACCCTTACAGACAAAATTAAACCAAAACAAACCCTTGGTATCTGACAACAAAATTGAGACTACACGAAAGCAAAGTTTGATAAGAAATAAAGAGGTGTTCCAATATACTATGGTGAGGGATTATTGCTGGTCTGGTTGTGGGCGTGGTGCAGTTATGTACACTTGAAGATGTGTGTTTCTATACCTAACTCTTATACTCCTGATTCTATACCCCTACCTCTGGCTGTAAGCATATATTACCTCAATAAAAATAGTATAATGTAATAAAGAAAGACTCACAGCTCTAGTCCTTAAAATGTTTAAGATGGACTTAAGTTTCTGGGATGTGTTCTGATCAAAAAACTATGACTATATAATATAGTTCCTGATATTCTTTTACAAAAATGCAGAAGTGAAGAAATTTCAAATTTTCCATTACAATCTTAGTTAATATAGTTGATATTGTAAATAACATATGAAAATGTTATATTTGGGTAGAACGATCTTGAATACTCAATTGAAGAATTATTTTATATATAGAGAGTTTTAATTTTTTAATATTTTTATTTTAATATTTCAAGTTTATATTTCAAATATCAATATTTTTGAAATGTTGTTTAAAGTCTTTTGAAAGCAACTAAAATCAAGGAAATAATCAAATGAAAAACTAAAGAAAGATAATAAGATATGTCTAGGAATATATTAATACATTAGCATAAAAAAATCTTGGTAGAATCACTTGCTTGAGTTACTACTTCTTGAGGAGAATTGTGCTAAGAATTTTATATAAACATCTTATTTTACAGTATTAAAATGAGATAGAATTATTGGCCATATTTTCTTGATGAGGAAAAGAAGAGATTGAAAGCAAGTAATATAGCTGTTCAAGATCAGACAACCTGTAAGTGAACGAACAGGATACTTACCTCCAAGCCCATGTATCACCGCCTCTTAGTATTTATGATGTGGTCAAGTTTGTGGGAAAGATGAGAGGTAGATAAAGATGTTTTTGTTTAGTCCTGATCCATGGGTCAGTTACATAATTTCACCAATGTTAAAGGAGCTTCAAAGAAATGAGCTAATTGAAATCAAAGAATATTTCATGGAGAAATGAAGTATTATTGGGGTAGCAAGGGGACTTGAATGCCCCACATTGAGAGATTAGATGCATTGTTTTTGAGAACAGTATGGTGACTTCCAAGATTAAAGGAAAGGAATCTGAGAATTAAATCATAAAAACTATAAAGATAAGGTGACACACAATTACAAAGAGCTTTGAAACTCAAAAAGAAAAAAAAATTCCATAAATTAAGTCATTCACTCATTCCACAAAGATCAAAGACCTAAGTATGTCTAATACAAAAATGAGGAAAAATGAAGACATCAGAATAAGAGACCTGAAGAATCTGTTCAATCTTGTAGCAATAGCTGTCAGGACCATGTCCATGTCCATCAGCAATAACACATCAACAAAATCCTATGTTAAGCATTAATAATACTCTAACACTGGTAATTAGTTTTAAAGAAACAGTGTTTTAGATAAGAAGGTGATTTGAATCAACTGTGTTTGAATTTTGCAGGCAAACAATTTAGAGATAACTACCTTGGCAAATGCATTTAAACTCTCCAGAATATCAAACATCAAAAGTACTTGGGAATATTTATGCTCAAAATAATTTTTTATAGAAAATTTTACTTATCCAAGCAGACTATTTCCTAAGGAATAAAAATTAATCTTGAAAGCTCTAATGTCCATATACAAAAACCTGGAAAGGCTAACTTTCATGCTAAAGTATTTATTGAGCACCTACTATGTGACAGAACCTTCTTGGTGAAGGACATAAATAAGAACAATTCATAAAGAGAAAAAATTTTCCTGTATGAAGCAGGTGCTGATTCAACATAGGAGAACAAAGCAATTTTCTAAGGGTGGGTGATTCCCACTTGTGAAGAAGAATAAATTATTCCCTACAATTCAAACTCAATCCAAGCTGTTGTTGCTGGTATATTCAAGAAAGTTCTAAAAATCTACAGCTAACGGAAAGAACAAGAACAGGATGCATGGAGTGACTACATGACCCTAAGCAACCTGGGTAATTTTCACATGCTAGTTTTCCAGTTTGTATATTGAGCCTTCACACCACATTACTTCTTTAGACTGGGTGGAGATTGGGTAAACAGGAGGGGCCTGAGAACTTTGACCAAGGGAAGAGGTGGGAAGTCATAAGGAGCACATACATGGTACGTAAGATTGATTTTCTCAATTACAGAGGATATGCAGCAATAAGTGCTAAGCTGCCATCTTATCATTTTAAAAGTCTGACCATTAAAATGTAGGCTTGTGGGAAAGGGACTGAGTCCAAGCCCTAAGCCTGAGAAACTAAGGAGTTTTGTTTTTGTTTTTACAGGAAGGGCCAAATATTTCAGGAAAGCATCAAGATTCAACATATCGCTGACCAACATAGTATTTCTAAAATATTCCCTTTAAGTGAAGGACAGTTACCCCAAAACAAGGCAAAAAATGAGGAAACTGATATGATAAGATAGAGAACAATAGATTTTTATAGTACCATACTAATCATTTAGTCCAACCTCCTCTTCTTCAGATTTAAAAAGAAAAACAAGAGAACCCAAAGAAAGGAAAGAATGAAGCTTCCTAGTAAATGCCTAGTACCAATGAATACTGTATAGAAATTCCAAAAATCCTGTAGAAAGCAATCATGGAAACTGAAAGCCATGAATAATGCTACAACTGTCAACTTCAGAGAAAGTGCTGATGAGGAGATGAAAGGGATTCATAACATCTTCTAAACTCATGGCATATTATAGGTCTTATAATTGGTCTAAAAATTATAAGTCCATTTTAAAAATCCCTAATTTACATCTTGTATATGTCCTTTATTCCCCTGAGGTGCCATAGAAACATGAAAGATAATTTAAATTTATAAATATTTAAAATAGGTTACACCAGTACTGGTTAAAGACATATTATGTTTTGTTATTTTCAGTGAGTTTCTCAGAGACTGGTGACACTTTCAAGTAAACTTCAAAAGGTTTTGAAGAAATCTTTGTGAAAGCAGGTTACATATATATGGATTTGTGACATTCTAACATAACCCAGAGAAAGGTTCCTATTAAAAAGTGAGCAAAGCTGAATCATTGTGCTTTTTCTTTCCCCTGTTATTCTTATTCATTTGAAGATAAAATACAAAGCAAACATCTTAGAGCTTCTGTTTTTCACCCAAGAGTTATTTCCAGGCAGCTTAGGAAATCTCACATTTCCAAAATCAGGTCATGAAATTGGAGCTGCAATTTAATTAATATGTTCATAAAACAGCTTCCACCACTATGAAAAAGAAAACAACAATAAAATCAATTGCATTCTTTGTAATCTCCCAAAATACAATCAGCAGGAGAAATTCTAATTACAAAACAATTTCCAATTTAATAAATAAGAATTGTAGCATTATTGTCACACCTCTGTCCCTTTTCTTGAAATGTTCTTCTGTATAATGCTAAAAGCCATGTAAAACATGGCTTATTAACTTCATAATTCATTGGCCATGCCCACTTTCTCCAATGTATTTACATTTCATACTTTTCAGGAGTGCTTCCAATTCCTCACAGAGACTGTTCCACTTGTCTCCCTAAGCTTTTACTCTTATCTCCCTAAGAACCTGCTTCTAAGATATGATCTTGAGTTCTATGTCTCAAAGAAACCAGAAGGCATGAGACTAAACCATTCTCAGTTTCTCCTGCCACCAGCCTACCTCTTTATTACACGTATCCTCCTTGTACTTCCTCTTGTCTTAGAGGAATCCATGTCCTATGCTAGTTGTCTCCATCCTTTATCTGGAAACATCTTTGGGATGTGCTCCCTGACTCTTATAAACACTAAGTTTTCTTTCCTAACTACTATTTGTTCCACCCTCCTCTTCTTTTCTCATACCCTCCTCCCAACTACCATTTTACGTATCCTTCTTGCCCAACATTACAAAAGTAGCAGGCACTATTTTTCTCCGCTTTTACACAGATCTGTGGTATAATTTACCTTCAAAATAGCCCCATCAAAGAATGGCTCGCTAAAACTACACTCCTGAGTGTTGCCAATAACTACTAATTCCCAAGTCCATCAAATATACCATTACTCCCTCATTTCTTGACTCTTTACGGTATTGGACTAGCCAGTTTGGATTCCTTTGGATTCCCATAATTCTTTGTATATACCAAAGCTAAATTGCTCCCTTCATTATGACAATTATTTGTTTCCTACTTTACTGGTCTTGAGTATCTTTGAGACAGGGCTGTTATCATATTTATCCAGGCAATTCCTATGCAAAAATGAATCAGTGTGTTCCACAAGTTCTAATCCAATTCACTACAAATAACATTTTTCAGCAGTTTAGATACTGGATTGTGTAGTGATTAAAATGTTCCTCTGGCCATTTGACATTAGCTTTGATTTCTACCTACACAAAACATAACTTTGAAAGACCTGTAATTAGAGCATTTGAAGAAAGTAACAAAGATGGTAACCAAATCCCAAACTTCTAATACTGGTAAAGCACCCTCAAAATATTTCATCTCTCTGCCACTGCTACCTTCTGAGGTGGTGGGGGAACCGTTGTCAAAGTAGGGCATAGACTCTGCAGTTTATGACTCAATACTGTGAGGGTAAGTAGGGTAGAACGCAATTGGGCCCTGGTCACAGTGTGTATACCCCTAGAGAAAGTTACCTTTGGCTTTTCACAGACACTCTGTCTTTTCAATACGCATTTCAGTCAACATGTCTAATCCAGTTGCATGACGTGGGCCACCTTTCCTACTATCCAATTCACAGAATTACTATCGTAATTCACAGAAAGATCCCATAGGCCAGATTGGCTCAATGAACATGGTCATTGTCCTTATAAACTTGCTTTTTCTGAGGAAATACTAACAGAGCAACTGAGGTGATTGAAGTACAGGACAAAGTCCTGACATGAAGGAAGAGTTTCTCAGGAAAAGACCATTGACATACATTAGGTACCCCACATCCATGCCCAACTTGCTAAATAATAGGATGATCAACTTATTCTCATGGCCTGATGACCTATTTTCCAGAAGGCCCACAGAACAGCAGGGTAAATTTAAAAGACCGGCAGGACTTTAAATCTGGTCAGACTTGGTTTCCAGTAAATTCCTCTCCCTAAGTAACAGATGTGTAACCTTGAGAAAGTTAGTCAGTGTCTGTGGGCATTATGTTCCATATCTGGGAAAAGATTCAAATTAGTCCCACCTCTAAAAGTTATTGTTTCACAGGGGAAGGGAAGGGAGAGAGCGGGACATGGAGGAAGGATGAGCATGGGAGATTAAAATAGTGATTCATGGGTGACAGGGTAGTGGGAGAACCTTGATGTATACAATGATGTAAATAAGTACATATATATGCAATCAATTCTTAAAAATAATAAATACATGAACAAAAATAAAAAATAAATGTTACTGATTCATTAAACGATGTAATTTATGTGAAAACATTTACCTTGGGCAGGGGTTATAGTCAAGAGTTGGTCCCGGCTATGAAGTATACAATAGTTACTTATCATACCCATATTTTAAGAAACTTCCTCAAGAGGTGTTACCAAGACTTTGTTTAACAGTCTAATAAAGTATTATGTGCTATGAGACTTTCTTTAATAATCTACTACTTAACAGGAAGAGGCTATCTACAGCAACAGGTTTCCAAGGTGATGCGGAGCCTTCCGAGAGTTTTCTCAAGGAAACACAAAGCACTGATCTCAGGAATCAAACTTTGCAACCCGGAAGCTTTTGTTTTTCCCCTAACCAATAAGCTGACCGTATAAAATTTAATAACCTATCCATTATCTTGGATATGTTTATAGATTGGTATCCCTCCAACATCTAGAAATTTCATCCAATAATCCATCATTTGGTCAGTGGTTACAGTAATTTAGTTATGGTTTAACAAAGGTGAGATAAAAGCTCTAGCAGGACAGCGTACTGGTGACCATCAATGTGTGGGTGCAATAGAAGTGGTGAAATATATAGATACGGAAAAAGAAGGGAGAAAGAAAGGAGGAAAAAAGAAGGGGAGGGAATGACAGGGGAAGGGATAGGAGGGAAATAAAGAGGAGAGGAGGAAAGAGCAAGGGAAGATAGGGATGGTGGGAGAGTGGAGGGGAGGAAAAAGGAATGAAGGGAAGAAAGAGGAGGAAGCCTGTTAGCCTAAGGCAAGTAGGGAACTGGCTAAGCACACCCCTTTTTGGATTCCTCCTAGAATTCTGAATTATGTTCCTTTATTTCTTATTTGCCTGTTTTTCTCTTTACCATTAGGCATTGGGGGAAGCTTTAGGGGTTGCAACTCAGTAATAACCAAAAAAGGTGCAGAAAAAGGAGATGGAAAATGGAGAGTTTAACAAAGCAAAAAATTCCAGATTCATGGCTAATTATTTTCACATGATGGAGAATATTTTTGTCTTTTCTCCCTTTTGTGGGAATTGTCTAAATCCTTGCTGGCTTGGGCCACCCACTTAGCCCACTAAGGATGTAACCTGTCAGCAGTTTAAAATGCACAAACTATTTTACTACATTGGAAAATTTGCTGAGACTTAAAATTCTACTTAACTTCCATAAGTTGTGGGTACACAATATCACCGATGGTAACTTTCTTCCTCTATAATATCATAACTTAATCAAAATTTTCTAAAAAACTGAAAAAAGAAAATAAGCTTGATTTTCATTTTTTAATTACAATGCATTGCTAGCAGAATTTCAGGAAACTAGAGCTGGGGCAATAAAAGATGCTGAAATAGAAAATCAAGAGAAAAAGCATATGTGTAATATGATCAGTATTTCATCTCAAGGAAACATGTTACTTTAGTATATAGAAAACTGAACTTGAGGCTTAAACAACGCATGGCTTTTTTAAAATTGAGCCCCAGGGATTTATGAACAAGATGAGTTTATGTAATTATGAACTTCATCTAAACTTTATTGGCGCTAAGTTTTTAAAATAAGTTGTATTTGGCCCAAACAGGCATTCAGAATCAAGTTTGGCACTTGAATTTTAGAGTTTCTGGGTAGTTTTATAACTGAGAAGAAGAAACATTGCTGAAGCAAGGTCTTCTCATTAGAAGACAAGAGACACCAGAAGAATTTAAATGAAGAAAGATGAATAATGTTCTATAATCTTGCCTAAGACAATACTTAGTTCTTCAATGTATACAAAGTCATCAAACTCAGTATTGCCTAAACCCAATACAATTCTCTTAAAACAAGTAAGACTACCATGTTGCTCAAAATGTACATTCTGGAAAATTCTATTCTGGGAAGAGAAGAAACACTTAAAAGATAGAAATCTAGGAACCTGACAAGGATTATACTTTCATTAATAAGCTGTGCATCTTGCCTTTTCCATGATTATTGATTCATTGGATTTGTTTGGAAAATACTTATAATTATCTGAACACATACATGATTAGGATATGATTGAAATATTGAGTTATATCTAGATTCATTCTATAAAGGAATTAGATGAAACAAAATGAATTAGTACACAAGTTGAACTCTTAGTTTAGGGAATAACCAAACTGGGACTGAATTAAATCTTACTAGAAACGTGAAAAAGGGAAGTCCAACAGAAGCATGTTAACACCATAAAAAGAAATTTCAACGCTGACTGAAGATGTCATAATTACCCCATCTGCTTCTTCATCTGAATATCGCTTAGCATCACAAAGAATCTTCAATGAAAGTGTCTAGGTGTGTGGGCTTTAAAAGACTGAATTCTAAGCACCCAATAAATAAAATAGTTCATCTGGATTTATAATCACTTGTCCCAAATGCTCGGATTTCCTGTGAGCACACTGACAGCCTCACTCAGCAGGTGATGTGGACACAGCCATGTCTCTCCCCATCCCTTCTCAGTTATTTGAGTCTGTCCTTGGGGTGGAAAGAATGCAAAGGTATTTAAAGAAAACAGTTCCTAAGCTTTATGAATGTAAAATCAGGCTGCTTTCAACATGGCCCAGTGTTTCTGGCATGAAATGACAGCATTTTCATAAACCAGATTATACTTAAGTAGTATTTACATATATTTTAAATAAAGCAAAAAAAAAAAAAGAAAAAAAAGAAACAAAGAAATCACTACAAATAGATGTCAGGCACAATTTTATGCCACTGTTGTTGGATCCCTACATAGGATTTCACATCATATTTCTTCTAAAAAGTCCTTTTAGTTGCTGCAACAAGAAATTTTGGTTCCTAGAAAGCTGACTTGTATTTCTTTTTTTCCAATCAGGCAAGAAAACTGCTCCTAAATTGCCAGGCTAATATCATAGTCTCAGAACTGATCAGGATGAAAACTAAGATGAACCATTTAGTACCTATTTACTTATCTTTGCTAGACTTGGCAGTAAAAAGGTCGAAAAGTGCAATGTGAATTAAGTCTTTGCAATAAAAATCCTTCAGCAAATATTTCTAACATAGTTTTAAACAAGAAAAGTACATTCTTCATGCCACTCTTTCAGCACTCAAGGAGTAGTGTTCTATTAAGACATGTAATGGGAGCACTTATTAACTTTAACTTGTAACCAATAAACAATGAATCTGTCATGCTATTGCTCAACTATCAACACAGCCGTCTCAGGGCTAAGGGATCTCTGGACACTGGTTCTATGTGAGCTGTTACCTCTGATAAGCTTTTTAAGGACTACCTCACTCTCCTCTAACTCCATTTTCCTCCTCCTTACTCTTCCAAAAACAGAAGAGAAAAAACAAAGCACTTCTATGTTCTATGTCTCCACAGGGTTTAGAGGTTTTGTGGAGATAAGCAAGAATCCATGAAACCAGAGCACATATCCCCTTAAGATATATATTTTCCCTGGTATTGGTCAGGAGCCAACTTCTGACCTGCCCCTTCTTGGAGAAAAAGACCTGCCTACATGAAAGAATGAGAAAGGAGAGTCTTGGGAAATGAAAAGGAGAGCAGTTTGACACATCCTTTCTTCTGAAGCTGGTAATTCGGGAGCATGGACTCTTGCCCAATAGGGACTCTTACAGTAAGACAAAAGGAAGAAAGGGTTTCTGTCAGCAAACACCTAGCATCTCTTACTGCAGTGCTGAAAGGTGAGGTTATAAATAAGAAAAAAACAACAATTGGGGAAGTTGAGAACCAAGCACAAGACTAATTGGGTCACCTGGAAAAAACCACCTCCCTCTTCCTTTTGAGCTCAACGTCTTATTAACAAATCCTTCTAAAGGAAACAGGCAAGAATGTGTATGCAAAGCACTTGTACTGCCTATGAACTGGGTTTGACCACCACCACCACAAACTGGCCTGCCATACAGTGAACCCAATGAAAGGTTACTTAGCCTCAGGCACAAAAGAAAATCAAACTCAACTTCTCTCTACAGCTTTCAAACACACACATAGGTACGCATCCCAGATTTACAGGGGCATGAATAAGCATCTTTGCATGCTTTCAAAAGCTATAGAGTTGAATAGCTCATTTCACTCCACTCAAAAGTAGAGGTGAAGTCAGTGGAACAAAATAAAAGGTGGTGATATAATGCTGGACAGTCAGAGTATATGCATCCCACCTATTGCAACATAAACGGACACAAACAGCAGGGCTTAGGTAGAACAAATGCTGTTGCCTTAAAAGGCTGGGAACACTTTTCTAGAAATGACAATGGTCATTCTCCCCTTTACAGGCACAAAATTAACCTTTAGGAAACACACAAGGAATAGAGGAAAAACATATTTGACAAATGCCTACTGTGTGCCAGGAACTGTTTCCAGGACATTTTAATCTCGGAGATAGACTGTTTATGTGAACGAACTTGTGGAAAAGACAAGATCTCAGGGATGATGCCTGACCCTCACCACCAGGATCTGGAAGGGGATGGCACCAAAGCTCCCACTGAGGCAGAAATACTGGTGATGCACTTGGAAGAAGGCCACAGAGGTTTGCAGACATGTCCCCCCCAACTCCCTTCGGAGCCCGTAGCAGACAGGATGGTGGCTGTGGGAGGCAGTAGAAAAGGAAGATACGCCACAACGTCAATTCTGGATGTATCTGGTATTGATAGGAAATGGGTAACTGACCAGAGTGACAGGATGTCCCCTACCATCTCTGCAACTGATTTTCAGCCAACAAGCTGAAACAAACCTCTGTATCAAACCTGCAAGTGAGCTTGGTGTAGGCTTAAGTTATCAGAGAGCCTTCACTTGAGACTGGCATAGGAGACGGCTAGGAAACTCTCCCACAAACATTTTGAGATCTATTCCTTATCCTGAAACAACTCAAAAAATGTACCTGGATAATACCCTTTCAAATTCAGGCACATTGCAGTTTCCAAAGCAAACCCTCCTAGACATAAAACCTTAAAGGGTGTCTAAATTATGCATGCACAAAGTTTGAATCCACTCAGCCTTAAAGGCAAAGTGAAAACAAGTAATTTTAGGACCAGGAGCTTTGTCCCTATCAAACCTCAGCAATTAATTCCCACACACATTTATTTAGTCATAAACTCTGGCAGGAAAAGGTACGTGATGTCACATGTTTGAGGACCTCAATACATTGCACCGAACCTTAATACATAACCAAATCTCAATGCACTAAGCAAGTTTTTATCAGTCTGAGCACTTTTATGGCTCTTGCATTAGAATTGTATTAAATTGGTTCATTCTGGTAGGAACATCTTTTGAATAGTTAAACTATTCCTTAAATGTGCGTCAGCGACACATCTTAGTATTCATTTCAAACTGAGTCAACATTCTAAGTTTTCCTTCATCTTCTTTTAGAAACTAAAAAAGAGCTAAGGCCAGGCAAATTGATCTTGGATGTCAGAAATACATGTGCCTTCATCCCCAGGGAATTTTCAGATAAAAGAAAACAAAAGAGCAAAAACAAACAAACAAACAAACAAACAAAAAACAAATCCCAGACCTCCCTTTTTCCTTTTATTTATTAGTTCAATAGTTGCCATTCTCAGAGTTGTTGGGTCTGTTTATCTCTTTACAAAATGTCAGTAATTATAAATGCCCCCCTGACTTGATTTCTTCTTTGGGGATGCTTTTATATGGACAAGTAATTTGTTATTGCATAACCATTCCTTTCTCAGACAACATTTGGTTTTAAACATGTTTTACTTTCCTCCTTACCAGAGACCAATATTCTTGTTCAAGATAATTTTTGGCTCTAGTACCTGTCAAAGAATTTTCTAATTCTGAGTTTTACCAACTGAAGGGGACATTGGTTACTCACCATATCCAGGAATGCCTTCTAAAGGGGAAATTATTCACGTGCATCATGTTTGCAGATCTTCTATCATGAATATTTTCCTTGTCTCATATATTATATGTAGTGATTTTCATAGATGAATTCCAACTCTCCGCCTTGAGCAGCTACCATGGGCAATTATTGCAACAAGTACTGAATTCCAAAAAAATCCCTCCCCAAAAACAAATAGCAACAACAAAAGCCCTTCCAGGATTTGAAGAAAGAAACATCACAGAGCACTGCAGGTATGGGTCCATCCATGTAGGTTCCACTAGTTTGTCAACACACTAAAATAGCCAGTTCAATCACTAATCCTAAATGGTGACAAATATTGTCCTGGTAAAATCCAGCTACCTAGAGTGTAAATTTAATGCATCCTTGCAGGAAGGACTCTGGGATGTGGGAAAAGAGGAGTCAAAAGACAGTTTCTTGTTATCCTCGTTAAAGAAGTGTTAGAAGGGAAATGGAAAACTTCAGGTTGCTTTGCCATGCTGTCCTTTAGAAATGAATATTGCTTTTTCTTCTTTCTTAGGCACATATTCATATGTGGTCACTTGAACGCAGTGCTGCCTTCTGAGACGTGTCGGACAAAGACCAGGGCAGAGGGGCTAGAAAGCATGGAAAACCAAAGGCAACTTCTTCCCCAAATCTCAGAATTGCTGGTTTTCAACTGCCAAAGTCGGAAGGAACGAGCAATTTCTGCTTTGCAGGATAAGGTTACCGTTAGCTACCATCATGACTTCGGAGGGTGCTGTCATGAGGAAATTCGTTTCTCTGCCTAACCCCATAATAAGGCTGTCTGCTCTCTTTACGTAAAATGACTAAGCTATTGATCCTTTCACTGCAGAAATCCCTTTAATTTGTTGTTATCAAAACCATGTGCGGGGTTTTCAGATTTTGCCTTGGAGAGAAAATGAATTTCACAGCTGCAGGTCAGACGTTGTCTAAGAATTGCTTCCCCCGCTGTCTTTCTCTTCTCTCTCACCCCAAATTCAGGTCCCCGATAGGTGTCATTTACTCTGAGGCTCTGACATCTTCTGCAAGATTCTCATGCCCAAGCTATACAGACCTTGCATGCTTTTAAAACACAATGGCAACAGGCTCCCGCTGGGGTCACCCAGCGCTGAATTTCCAGCAGAACCTTTGGAATCGCCGCAGCAGCCGCCTTGTCTGCCCTGGGCTGAGCCGCCGGGCTGTGAGCAGCTCAGGACACTTGCAGGCTCCGTGGTACTGTACATTAACTCTGCAGCAGCCCGCTCGCTCGGCTGCAGAGACTGCTGCCTGACAAGGGATGTGCTGGCGTCAAGGGGGCCCTCTAGGTGGGTTCCCAGACACTGCAACCGCCTCCCAGGAAGAGCAAATCCAAGAGGGTTAAAGGAACAGCACTGCCTGAAAGAGCAGATCTCTTTCAGTCAGTAATTGCCAGGTAAGACCAGCTACGCAGTAGGAGACCTGTAAATAACCTCCCAGGGAAACGACACCTTGAATAAACAGATATTACACAGGGAGGGGTTTTGTTTATTTTTGTTTTGTGTTTTTTTTTTCTTCCTACCCAGTGAAAGGCAAGGGAATAAAAGAAATTCAAAGTGAATTTGCAAATGACAGGGTTTGGTCACTTTGACTCATTTTTTAAAGAAAAGCAAAAACACTGGGTTGCAGATGTCTTGCTAACTGGATGATTTGTAACCAGTTAGCTACAGAAGACCACAGGGCAAGTTCTGGCCAGGAAATCCTGTGGAAGCCAGAGCTGCGGAAGTCAGTTATACCTCTCTGCAAGTCGGTTGTAATTG
Organism: Uropsilus gracilis; assembly: GCA_004024945.1. NCBI lineage: Eukaryota > Metazoa > Chordata > Mammalia > Eulipotyphla > Talpidae > Uropsilus > Uropsilus gracilis. The sequence goes on along the minus strand of PVHY01002194.1, from coordinate 61,985 downwards.
CGTATGCCATAAAGCCGCTTGTTTGATTAGGGGGTGTGTGTGTGTGTGTGTGTGTGTGTGGAGATCTGGGGAGTGCCAAGATAAAGCATTGCAATGCCTACCATTTATCCTTCGCATTTCCTCAAGCTGGCCCCTTTGTTGCAAAAAAATGTGCTCAACAACCCCCTAAAAGCCCCCCATCATTGTTGATGCCATTTTGGAGCAAGAATAAAATAGTAAACTCTTGTAATAGTAGGTTGGCACTTAAACGGTGTTTGTTGGAAATCAGGAGGAGAATGGACTTTACAGTAACAGTGTACTCAATATTAATGTATCACTTTTAACTTAGGTATTTAAAAGCCCACTCTGCAATAGCTTAATATTAAATGGAATACTAGTAACATTTAATCTATCATACTATTATCTTCAGTTAGGATTTCCCCAGTGAGGCCCTGTCATTACAGAAAATATTACCCAGCATTGGGAGGGAGGGAGCAATTTCCCATGAATTCAACACCAAGTCTGAAAAAATGTAGTCTTGAAAACTGCCAGGATTCGGGGATTTTTCATTCTGAGCAAATGATGATACTAATGAAATACTCCTAGGAGGAACCAAATGATTCCTTGAAAAGCAGTTTGAGCTTGGAGGTTCACAAAGATGGTACCACAGCTTGACAGAAACTTGAAAATATTTTCTGGGATTTCCTGCAGCTTAGACAATGTCCTCATGACCTCTTTTTTTCTAAGGGGAATTAATCTTTTTCCATAAGCTCATTTGTGATTTGAACCAGAAAACTCCAGTCTCAATTGTTTTTACATGTGTTGAACCAAGCATCACAATCATTCAAAATTGGATATATTAGATATTTAAATAGTATTAAAGAGTAAGGAACATTATACTGTCCCATGCCCTGGGCAAGGGGTTTTACACTTTTATCTCATTTAATCTTCACAACACTATTTGAGAAAAAACTGTTATTAGTCCTGGTTTACAAAGAAACTGAAGCCGTTGTCAAAGATTAACCATGTACCAGGAGGCATGGATTGAGCCATGACTTGCTCCAGAGTCCGATACATTAATATTACGTTACAGATGCCTCTTTACTGCTGCTGCTGCTACTATTACTGCTACTACCACTACTCTACTACTACTACTGCTTCTACTACTACTGCTTACTTCTGCTGTGGCTGCTGCTACTACTTCTAAATATACCTTCACTTAGTGTTTTCATAATAAACTATCATTATAGGAATTATCTTAGCTTTACAAAATCATGCTCAGGGGACTAGATATTTATAATGTCTATTTTGGAAATAAATCTCAGAACAAATAATATTGGTTCATCATCATCATCATGTTAGCAGTAGATATAGAAAAGAATTCAGATTATTTTGATAGGTTGTGATGATAATGAACACAGACAGAAGTTAACCATTTTCAAAATCAATACTTTACCCTTTAAACTATATAAACAAAAAGACTTCATGAAAAGTAGCAAATATATAGACTTAAAAAATGACATGGAATTTCATTTTCCCTTGTAATAAGCACTGTTTGTTTGACATGTGTTTGTCTATTCTTTTCTACTCTGTTTTTATGTCAGAGTAATAGCAACAATAACAAAATATCTACAAATATTTCTTAATTACCACACAGTTCAACATCCAAACTTGTTAATGATATAAGCAAACACTGTAAAAACTGAAAATGAGATTGATTTAGTCACTAGGTTACTAAAGGAGGTACAGAATTAAATGAGACTTAAACCACAAAGAAATTTAACTGAATACTTTTAAACATAAACTCAAGGCAACCTGTATAAGTGAGAATGCTTCAAAATAAGAAATAAATTATTTTCAGCATTTTTAATTTCATATATATTAGCATTTTATAAATTTGTGGGGTTTAAGAAACAATAGTTGAACCAAACTATTAGATTTTTAATTTAAAAGCTAGTTCTTAGATTGCTGTTGAAATATAGTCATGCATATTTACTAATTGATAACCATCCTTTCATGGGACATCTAAGGAGTACCGTGAGGAAACAAAAGATTATTTTCATTTCAACCAGTAAAGAAGTGCTAATTATTAGCAGGATACTGTAATCTGCCAGAAACTTCATAGGTCCTTATAGTCATGATGAAGTCTCAGTTTTATGGACAGAAAGACTGGTACTTGTCTATCTCCTCCCCCCCCCCCCCCCCAGCAAGCACCAGAGTAAAAGTAACAAGAGGATGAACTCACAGTAATCATCTTACTACAAGCCTGATGTAACCATAACAAAAAATAACAAGAATGCTAATCTACTGATAAAGCATAAACTGAAAACTCAGAGCAAAACATAACATTCTAATCAACATTTTAGTGAATTACTGTTCAATGCAATCCAAATCACAGTAAAAAATAATTAACTAACCAGTGTCTCAATGTCCTTTACCAACAAAGTCATTTTCTGTCATGACCAGGGTATGGTATACTCTCAAGGATGATAGTTTTGAAGTCAAAATTGAGAACCCAGTGTTTTTACAAAGTTGTCTCAGATCAACTGGAGGGTAAAAGGAAGGTCAGTCACCTTGTTTCAGAAAGGAACCCTCTGCTTTTACCTGTTTCATTTCAACATTTCCTTTGAAAGGGGGAGTTTGGTCCTTTAAAAACTGTTCATAAAAACATAACAGCATCATTTTCTAAGCAAATTCTTATCTTTGAACGGTCAGTTTCAAGACTCCATTCTCATCCAATCCCATCAACGAATAGATACAAATGCTACCTTCACAATAAGTATAAAAGAAATTGATTTAGCTTATATCTTTGTGCTAACACAAGAATTGCCTAATAAAACCACAACCTTGTCTCTAAACTTGGTTATTTTATTTCCTATTCTATTGAGTCACTTTTCTGATATGGAGGTTATAATGACTTATCTCATTCTCACAGATTTTTTTCCAAGTTTCACTTTCAGAATATACCTTTAATTTCAAGTGTTAAGGTATATTTTTCTGTCACCATTGTAACCTGCTAAAACACTAATATCAATGCCTATTAAATAGTTGATATGAAATAAAATTAAAACTTCTCTGGATTTAGAAATGACAAGCCCCAAAAGAGATCTTTTATGAATCATTTATGAATACTAGTTATTCACTGAAATATTTTAGGAAAGTGTTCTATACTTTAAAGTGCCTGGATAACTTTTCTTTCACAGTTGTCAAATGAAAACATGTGATCCCTTTGTTCCACATTTCACTTTTGTATAAATATATTTACATAAACAAATATCTCTATGTGTTTATTGGCATATCCTCCATATCAATAGCATAAACATGTATCTTAGGAAATAAAAGCTGCAGATACCTGGATATCTTAGGCCTGTGACCTCACTGAACCCTATCAAGCTAATGCCAAAAATATCCTAGCAAATTGAATTTACATTTACTTTTCACATATACTTTGTATATATGTGCAAATATAGATGTCTTTGTATTATATGTATCATTAACTAATAAACATGTAGTCTTAATGTATTCTAGAATGAGTGATGCATTCTAGATTGTGTTGTAGAATGTGTAACGAGACCCTAGAGGATTGAACACTCATTCAAGACCAAATGTCCTCTCACACCAAACAGAAAAGCAGTCTCTCTGGAAAGGAACAGTGTATCACTGACTTTTCAGTGCACGAAAATGTTGCTGGCACTCAGTAAATACTTACAACCATAAATTACAATCATATTGATAGTGATGGCTTCCCACATTTGAAAAGTTTCAGCTATGTCCAAAGGCAGGGCATTCAGCACACTCACAGCTGAAATAAGAGGAGCTCTTCATGAAGTCATGATTTCAATTGCAAAGTCAGGGAACCACGTCATGCCTCAGTAGGTTGTTAATATATTCAATTCTAAGAATCAAGAAAGCAACTACCAACTGAAACATGGAAAAGAAAGTAATAAAACACCTATTTTGATCATGTAAAACAATGTTTTAATGGCATATTCACAATTTGACATACATGAAAAGCCATTTTGAATAGTGAAGCCAAATAACCTAAATCTTGAGTTATAAATAAGTGCATTCACTTTAAAAAAAAATCTCCTATCAATGAAACATAACTTTGGTGAATTTTGAACTATTTACTAAACCTCTGCAAGACTCAATTTTCTTCTTTGTACAGAAGAATGACAGCAAATGTAGAGGATACTCATAAGTGATTTGTTATAACTTTTAAATTACTGAGATAAGTAAGTGGAATAGTCTGTCATGAGAAGAGAGCTCTTAAATGCTGTTCACAAATACTTTACATTTTCATATTAGAAAATGCAATAAAATATAGAGTCTTCACTTGGTCTGAAATTAGCTTAAATTGAACTTAAAGAAAAAATTAACAATGAGGCAATGTTAGAGGACCCTTCTGAAATGGAATTATATTTCATTCCTATTTAAATTTTTCTCTAAAGGCTTTGTATCATATTTGCGCCACACATTCAAGGAAGTATTTCTCATATATTAATAAATAGTCCAACTTAAACTATGAATTATACCCATATTTACAGAATCTTATAGATGTCTAAGAATTACTTGGAAAAAATATTAGGAATGTTGATTAAAAAAAAAAACTAACAAATTACCTCTGAGATAATGAGGTAAAAATGTATTTCATTAAGGACTTTTACTTTACATGTTTCTGAACTGCCAGATATTTTCAGTGAGAATATTTCCATCTATTTTAACATAATTGAACACCAATGAAAAGAAAAATATTTTCAGTATTTCTTGAGAAAGAATAGTCATTCATAATTAATATCTACATATTGGCATATTACATTCTACTTTCTAATATTTGTCAGAGAGAATTCCTGGTAAGACTTCAAAAATCAAATCTCAAATCTATAAAATGAAGATCTAAAGAAATATTCAAACATTCCACTAATATAATTAGTGAAATGGATATTGAGTCTTAAAAATAGAATTAAATAGCTGATTTATTCTTTTTTCCATGTTTATATGAACATTGTAGCTGGGACAGCAGCAGTACTCATTTAAAGTGGAAACCAGCAACATGAACTCTACGACTACTTCTAAAATAAAACATCTGATCACACATCAGAATAATGTGTTTATTTTACTACTGCTCAATGTGTATCTGAAAACATGTAGATTTTCTAACTCCTTAATCTTTCAGCCTGATAGTATGCTTCTGTTTTAAGACTTAAGTTAAATGGGAAAAAAATATATGTACATCATGCACCCAACACAGGGTGCTAATATTTAAAATCGAGAAAGAACTCACACAACTCAACAAAAACAAACAAACAAATAACCCAAATAATAAATGGACATACATGCTAAATAGACATTTCTCCAAAGAAGATATATAGAGCCCAAAAGGCACATGGAAAATGCTCATCATCGCTTATCATCAGGGAAATGTAGATCAAAATCACAGTGAAATACCACAGACATTAGCAAGGGAGTGTAGAGAAATGGAGCTCTTTCTTTCATGCTGAGGTACAACCCAAGTGAGATAGATGAGTGGATTATGAATAGAACACTACTGAGTTATAAGAAAAAAGATGAGATCTTTCCATTTGTGACAAAATGTACAGAATGGAGAGGATTGTGCTAAGAGAAACAAATGAGAATGAGAAAGGCAGACAGATAGTTGATTTCACTCGTATGTGATATATGAAAACCAAAAGAAAACCTAAATATATGATCACAGAATTGAAGCTACCAGAAAACATAGTGGGGGTGGATGCAAAGTGGGGTTGGGGCTCAATGGACTGTTTATTGGTGTGCCAAGGGTGGGTGTGGTGTGGTGTAACCTATCTGTAGAGGTTTGAGCCTATGCATCTAAAACATATTGATGCTATAATTCAGTACCATCTCAATAAAATAATTTTTAAAAACACGAAGGTCATCACATATCTACTCTAGTAGTAATAGCATGCAGTCAATAAATTCTCTGTTCCACATAAATCCAGGAAATTATATTTACCTATTTTTTAAAAAGGGTGGTCTACCATTTATATTTCCAATATGCTCACTTATTTCTTCAGAATTTTGACAATGAATTTTGACAATGAATGAACCCAGCAGTTCTGGGTTTTAACAGTTTTTAAACCTTAATGGTTTGGGTAGATGTATTTTCACAGTCATTTTAATAGGATGTCAAAAAAAGCCTTATCGAAGTCTGCAAACCAGAGGCCATTTAAAATCCAAAAACTCCAACTACTGTCTCTAATACATATAGAAGCACCAAATTAACAGAGCATTAACAGAATTAAGTCAAAGCAAATATGATTGTGATATTTAGATATGATATAGGCAATAAATTTATTATACACATACATCATTTCAACATCAGGTATTTATATTCTAGAGATAGTGTTATTAATTTTTTAAAGTTTTCTTTGAAAAAGATGGTTAAAAACTATCATTGGAAGGTAAGGTCCATAGGGGCATTGGGTTTTTTTTGTTTGTTTGTTTATCATGTCACTTTTGTACTCCCAGTGTCTCTAATAATGTCTAGTACATAAGAAGTACTCAGCAAAATATCTGTTTAATTAGTGAATGATCATAAACAAATGAATTAGCATACCAAGCATGATTATTTATCTTTGCCTACAGCTCCTTCTAAAGACTTCCTATCCTACAAAATGTGTAAAAACTTGACCCACTGCCACCTGACTGGTTCGCTGGGCAGTCAATATTACTATTTTCTCTGAATGTGAACAAAAAAATAAGACAGATTCTAATCATTCAAGATGGGCTTGAACCAAAATGTCATTTGAACTTAGGGGTTGAAGTTGACATTTTGGGTCAAGTGCAAAGTGATGACTAAGGAGAGGGTGGCAATTACAGGAAGAAGCAGGCAACAAACAGGAACACAGAGACAAACAGAAAGGGATGATTATATGGCCTCAAAAACAGCATGTCTTGATTTTTGAGCTTTACAAATCCAGCAAGGACCAGTTATACTTTGTGTGAATTTCTATTGTTAACTATTTAATCTCCTTTTTCATGGGTGCTAATGTTTCTTTTTCTTGCACTCAAGACAAATCTTGGCTCGTCAAACTATCATATAAGAAATTGTATTTAGTTATTCATAAATCCTTTCTTCTCTCCAAAGAGAAAGGTATTTAAAATTAATGCTAAATTGTAATGTTGAATAGCCTCAGTGAATAAATTTGACATTGAATTAATGGTAATTTGATCAAGATGCTTAAGTCAAAACATACAGAGAATAAAGAATTAATGTTAGTTAGTATCTACATCTATATTTATATCCCAGAGTTTCTGGAGAGAGCATTCTTTTTCTGAGTGACATTTATGACACTTCCAGTCTAAATATTAACTTTATTTAGTAATAACCCTGCCACCATTTTCTTCACTGAATGTTAATTTTTTTTTCAGATAAAGAGAGAAGAGAGAGCGAAAGAGACAGAGAGATAGCATGATAGGGTCAGAGAGGGAGACACTAGGGGAGGGAGAAACTTTCTTACTTTATGGAGATAGCCACAAGACAGAGTATCTTTTTAGAGCGGAAAAAAAACTTTGATTATTATAAAATATTTGAAAGTTTTAAAATATTAAAGCCTTTACATTCTAGAGATTAATATTTTAGAATAATAATTTAAAATCCATTATATCATTAAAACATTCTATGTATTTAAATGCAAAATGAACTCAAGGCTAGCTATTAAATGTTAATATTTGTTTACCACATACCTTTCTTTCACCTAGCATTTTATACCCCGTTCTGTTATTCTTTTTAATGTTTGGACATGGGGGAAGAAGCTAAAAATAACCTTGCAACTATCAATTACCCTATGTCTATCACTGGCATAGCATTATATATAACTAAATAGACAAGCAAAACATTACATTATATATAACTAAATAGACAAACAAGCAAAATATTACATGTCCAAACTAAATGAGACAGAACAATATTAATATGAAATCTAATTGCCTAGCTATGTAGCTTATATTTTCCTTTATTAACAAGGGGAACTAACCAGGAAAATGAAAAGTCTTTAATGCCACAAATGGCCAGTTATCTTACCCCAGTCACCATTTTCAGCCCCAAAGGTCCCAAAGACATATGTCCAAGATGGTGCCCTTTGATCCTTCAAACCTGAGGCAGACACTCTGGCAAAGTCCAGTCTTTCTCTGGCATCTTCCCTTTGCTTCTTCTCTCTCTAGTTTTCTGAGCTGCTCTGCTTCTTCCAGGCTCTTCATATTTCTTCCACAATTGTTTATGCACAAATCAGCTTTCCAAATTACTAGCCATCTCCAGGTACCAGCTCACTATGCCACCTTGCTGCTGTGCTTCTGTGCCACACTCTCCACACTGGCCACTCTTCTCCCAGTCACCTCCAACTGACTCTTCCAGGGGACTTACCCTGTCTAGGCCACATGGGCCTGTTCTCTCAGTCCACCATTCTCATCTCCTCCCTTTCCTTTTTTCCCTTTTTCTTTCTTTCTTTTTTTTTTCCCCTAATCTTGCTCCTTCCTTTTATCTGTCTTTTGGCACTTCTCACTTCTTCTCATACATCTTTCTTTCCGACCCCACCCACCAGGGTATTTTGACACCAATACAATTTTCAACTGCATCACTCACAACCCTGTGTCAACTTGTCCTTAGTTTCTGGAATAGTCAAATGAATGAAGACACAAAAGAATTTTACTCTGTTCACCAAATAAAGCAACAAAGCTGATAAAATAGCAAATTAGCTTTTGGGGATTCTGCCTCTTTTCCCTTTGACTTGTCCCATTTAGGTTGGTAATGAAACAGTAGGCAAGCAAAGGCAAAAACCAGAAATTGGTCAGGCGATGTCTGATCTTTGGTTGTCAGAATCTTAGCAAGTTTGTTTTTTTGTTTTTTTTTAAAATTCCTGCCTTGTTTTTATAAGGATGGAAATTATACAAGGGTCAGGAGCAATGTAAATGAAAATATAAACTCAGAATTCTACCTTTTTTCACCTTTTGGGGGCATAGGCCATTTGCTATAAGGTGGTGTGTGCACATGAGCACAAGGAGGTGGAGGTAGCTAGAATATTTTGTTCCAGAAAGAAGAAAGATAGAGCAACAGTTGTAGCCCTAATTCCCTGGAGGTTTCTCACTCACTTCAGTTCTAGTGAGTAAGCGAAAGTCTGAAATTTCCAGTCCAGAGAAGTCTGACTAGAGGAAGATGTTCATGAAAGAAAAAAAGGGAAAGGAAAGGCATTGGGGTGGGACACAGGGCACAACTATACTAACTTTTCCATTTTCCTCATTTTTCTAGAGTGACTTTCTGTTTCCACAATTTAAGGCAGATCTACATTGAGATTCTCCTGCTAAAGGGGATGGATGGGCATTTGAGATTCCAACATTTGTTGGAAGGTGCAATTGTCCTTGGTTTTCCTTCTAATATTAAAGGAAGAAAGAAAGGGTGAAAATACAAGCAGAGACATGAATGTGATATGGTCCTGTCAAGATCCCTTAATAAATATTTTTATTTTAATTTTATATTTAAATTGTAAACTTTATATTTTAAAACTAGATATATATAATATATATGGGAATCAATCTTATAATAAAATTATTAAAAATAAGGATTATGGCTATCATAACTCATTTTATGTCGTTTTCCTAATAAGGTCTTAAGTTTTCTTCATGGAACAAAACATCTTGTGATTTTTCTGGGCACTTGGATATTGCAGCACCTTACATTTGCTTTAAGATCTCAGTTCAGATTCTAGTCTGAAACCAGAAGGTTGATTCCAAAGTATTATCCAAAATTTCAAACTTATTCACATCTCTCAGCTCTCAGCTGGCCTTCTACAGACTAGCTGCTTGTAAGGCAATAGGATAGATCTCCCCTCTTCCTTGCTATCCTTACCTCCCAAGTATTGAACCTGGGAGCATGAGAGGTTATGGTAGGAAGGCAAGGGCTTCTCTTCTTGACTTGGCATGGTCATAATATGGCATCTGGCTTTAGAGGCATGGCAGATGTTGGAAGCTGCCTCTCTCTTCCGGGTACTTTTGTGGGTTCATCAGCCACATACTTGCTGAACCTGTTGGCTGCAGCTCCAATGATTCAGGCAGAGCTTTATTATCAAAGTGCTGCTGGTTAATCAGTCCCCCATCACATCCCTGGTTCTCTAGTGGGCCAGTCCCTACAAACCTTTGCTGCTGGAGTCCAAGTGCCTTCCCCAGAAGCTCCTTGTAGGGAGGAGATGCACTGGCTCATGGCCAGTTCTCTCTCTCTAGTGTGGTGTACACTTGGTCCATGGGAAAATTTCACACCATTGATGCCTCTTTCTCTGGCTATGGGACTGAAGTGACTTCAACATTTCTGGAGAAGAGGAGGGGAAGACTCCTGGCACAAACCAATGCTCTGTTATTAAAAAGCAAAACCACTCTCATTAAAAACTATTCTTCAGCTGGGCATGGTGGCACATGCTTGTAAGCGGCAACCTAGGAAGCCGTGGCCGGGACCAGGGATTGCAGTTTGAGTCCCACTGGGGGCACATAGTGAGACCTAGTCCCCCAAAATAGCTGGGTGCGGTGGCGTGCACCTGTAATCCCAGCTACCTGGGAAGCTGAGGCTGGGGATTGCTTGAGTCTGTGGTACCCTGGGCAAAGTGAGCCTACGTTTCCATGGGCAAAAATAGTGAGACCTAGTCTAAAAAACAAACAAACAAAAAACTATTCTTCACAAATTGCCATTTCCTTTCCTTCTCTGGAATTTTAACTGACACAATCTGAGTGAAGGGTCCATTTAACTTCTGATAATGGGACCAAAAGAACAGGTCACCCGTTGGCATGTTATTTTGGGATTCAGCTTCTACATTGCAACTTCAGTTTCCACATTTGTTAGCATGTGATCAACAACATAATTGTTTCAGCATTGTTCATCTACTCAATATCTACTATCCTTTCTTCCTTACTGACAGAAAAATCATTCATGCATTCATGCATTCATTCATTTTAGGGAGGGAAGTTCAAGTTCAAGAGTTAATCTTAAATGGTCTCATCTCACTTGCTGATCAGTAAGTCAAAGGACAGTGAGTCTGAATAAAGAGATGACTGGATAAGATGGTGAAGCAAAAGCTAAGTGGAGAGCCTGGAACTCTTACTATCCAATCCAGGAAGAGTCTACCTTGACACATTGTATGGCAATATATTTCCCTTGCTCTTCTTCATACATTGAGTTGAGGGCTCCATATTTGTCCTTTTATATAGTCCAGCATTTATGAAATGCAAACATAGCATTTCTTCATGAACTTAGACTGAAAAGGGAAGCTTGTTTTGCCACTTTTTTGTTGAAATAGCGACTGGGTATGCTCATCTGCCACAAAATGTACTTTAAAATCAGATGTTTAAGTTAGTTCTCAAATTTACAGTTGCTATTATTGAACTGTAACAACAGTTGTAATGACACATGTGGAAAAAAATCAATAAAAACAAAAGCTATATTTGGTTTGTAAATCCATCATTTACCAGTTGGTTTGGATCTCTTGAGGAGTTTACAGAGAAACTCAGAGTTTTTTGATATTATACAATCTTGTCAATATCTAGGGCAACAATCACATGTTAATCTTAGAAAATCCAAAGAATGACGTGTGTGCCAAAAAACCCATGGAATCTGAATCATACTTTATGCTGAATGCTGTTGAGAGGCTCATGCAATGACTAGTTTTACTACTCCATACTATGATGTGGGTGTGCTTATATTAAATCACTTTCAGAGAAACGCTAGGTGACTAATTTGTGACAATGATATGTTTGTAGACTAACACATTCATAAGAACAGAAGAATAATGAGCTAATTTGTAAAGTACCAGATGGGATTTACTGAAAGCAAGTAGCCCAAGCTATCATAATGGTCCTTTATATGCCAAGAAGACTCTTCCAGTAATCCTACCACTCACATCTTTTCTTTGAGGTCAACAGACCAAGGTCTAACTGCTCCTCTTGCCATGAAGGTGGGCCTCTAGTATTTGGATATTCTTGCAAATAAGAAAGTTTGCTATATGTGCGATTCTACATTTTTCCTTAAATTTCACAGTCTGAATGGTATGCCATAAAGAGGAACCATTAGGGGCTGTTTTCCAGTCTTTAGTGTTCTTTTGATGTTGTTTCTTCAATCACAAAATTGGCTGTAGTCACATCATCCAGCTCACAGATTTGTAGTGAGTTCCTCAGTGGTTGGACACAGTTTTTTTTTTTTTTCCCACTTTTCCCAAATAAAAGGAGGATGACTATCCCATCTAACACTAATTTTATCCTCCCTTATTATTCTTCTATCACAATGTGAGATTGATAAACTTAAGTTCTAATTTCAGCTCTTCACATATGTTATCACCTCAAAGTCCTAAAGACAAAGTAGCTAATTTGTGCTATGAAGTTAATAAAATTTATTGTGAAGGAAGCATGCTTTGAAAAGCACAGACTTGAAAAACACAGGGTTTTGGTACCATCAGACCAATATGAGGCCTCTTTTCATTTTATTACCTTGGTCTAAGTTTCTAACCTTCACTGAATCTTAGTGTTTTTTTTTTTTTTTAATCCTGTAAACAACAGGGATACATCTCTTTTACGTTTTGTTTGGGACTGCATTTGATGGTAATTAACCACATCATGCATAGAGGAACAGAATACATTTTTGTATTCCATGACTTCCTCAAATATTTGCCATCAAACCTGTTGACTGCAATAACTGCAATGTTAACTTAGAGAAGGAGAACAGAATGATAAACTAAAGAGGCTAAATAATGAGTTTCTCATGAAATTACTAATACATAGTGGGATGTCAGAGAAACCTAAATATATCATGGCTTCAGTATTGTTAGCCTAAAGAAAATCTATACTTTTTTAATTAAAATGCATCAGCAACTCAATGGAAAAACTGGAAAATAAATGCAAAGAAGCATAAGAGAAGGGGAATTATAGTCAATAGTCACTGGAAAAGTTGTGCAATCTCACTGGTAACCAAAGAAATAATTAAAAACTGCAGCAAGACTTTTTTTTATTATATTGGCAAAAACTGAATACTAAAAAATCTCCAGTAATGGTAAATGAGTGAGAAACAAATACACCACAAATACAATAAATGGAAATGGGTTGGAATACGCTTCCTTGGAGAGCAAATTAGCAGACTTAAAAATACCCAGTATGCATAACACTTGATTGCAGAAATCTATCTCACAAAAGGGGTTTTCAAACACCAGGACACATTCATATGCATACATACTAATTTCGGTGTTTATAAAAATATTTAAAGTTCTGTTTCTAAATCCCAGAATAGATCTGAGTACTTGGGAAAGTCATACATCTCTTATCCCTTCCAAACATCTTTCAAGTCAGTAAATATATAATAGTATTGAAAAATGCCTGAAAATGCATATTGACCAAATAAATATCTAAATATTTTACTATGTTTAAAAAGAATGTAACAATTGGTCACCTAAAATTTCATGCTTTCTTTCTACCCATTTAAAACTTTTGAAACATTGTAAAATACAGCTAATTGCCACCCAGCTTTCTACCATACGTAAAACTTAAAATATGTGTGTATAATACGATATAGCTTTTTTTCTAAAGACATAACATATATTAGCAAATTACCCTTCCCATCAAACTTAATTCTGTTTTTATGTCTCTCTATGCTTTATTATCCACTGTCACTCTCATGGTATATACAAAACTTTGCTTAGCAATTAGACTTAATCTAATAACTGAAAGAAGTAGGAAATGCATTATAGGTTAAGACTGATTTCATGCCGCCCAGAACTATAAAATTTCTCAAATGATGGTTCAACCTGCAGTTATTACAATTCTTGGGCGCTATTATTTTCACTTAGAATTTAATTTTCTTGCAATACAGGATGGAGAGAGAAAAGGTTGTTCTTTCAGAGAAAAAGGGCAAGTTTCTGATATCTTCAATAAAGGGAGCTTCTGGGTCACTTTTGCCAGCGGGGGAGTGAGCCTCTTCAGTCACACCATCTGGACCTAAGTGGCACGGCTGGCACTCCCTGTTCAGGAGCTGTCTGACCTAGCCACAGTATAGACGAGAGGGGACTAGTCCAGTGGAACTCAGATTGAATTGGCTATTTTTGTTTTTTAGGGAACTAAGATATAACATCTTAAATGAAATAGCACTTTCTTTTTCAAGACCTATACTAAATAATGAATAAAATATATCTGAGCTCCATTTCCTCAGAGTGAGCACCAGATCAGGTGCAAACCACACCTGTGTGTCTGTAGCTATGTAAATTGAACTGACTTTCTCAAAAGAGCATTGTATGAAGTGAAGCATGAGCCTGGGAAACTCATTTGTTACTTTGCACATACCACTTGGAAACATAAAACAGCACATTGGAAATGAGGAACGAAGGTTGAAATAAAGCTTAGATTTTTTTGAGCCTCTACTGGGGAAGGTTTATTTGTTTGTTAGTTTTTTGTTTTTGTTCTTTGGGAGACTTGGTCTCACTATGCTGTCCGGTGTAGCATGAACTCAAGCGATCCCCAGCCTCAGCCTCCCAGGTAGCTGGGATTACAGGCACCCGCCACGGCACCTGGCTGCTTTTTTGAGACTAGGTCTCACTATGTTGCCCCAGGGTAGTCTCGAACCCATGAACTCAAGTGATCCCAGGCCTCTTGCCTCCCAGCACTGGGACAATAGGTGCGTGCCACCATGCCTGGCCACTGGGGAAGGTTTTGCTGACATAAATTTTACATAAGTTATTTAATACTGTAGTAAGAATATAAGGTAAGTACTAAAATCCCTCACTTTATTGATAAGGACACTGAAGGATTGAGAGGGATTAAGTTATTGTCCCTCAAAACTCACTTTGCTCACAACACTTTGAGATCAGCTGTGTTTTGTGAATTTAGACATGCGGAGGGGAGGTGCAATGCCAGCAACAATAGACTGAGTGATAATGATCATGAATCATAAAACCCAGAAACAGTGCAGATCACCTGAATTGTCTCTTCCTACTAAACTTTCCAGAAAAGTACTACTAGTTTGTCCATTTTACAGCAAGGAAACCAGAACACTGTCAAGCTAAGCAAATTACCCAGTTACACAGCTACCTACTAAGTCTTCTGATGCACTCATATTTCATTCTATCTTTGCCCATATTCTTTCTTACAGAGGAAAAAGATAAGTGATTTGCCTTATAATTTACTGATTTTAACCCAAAATATTGCTTTTCAAATTAAAAATAGCTCACATTTCCCCCCCACCCTTGGGATGCCAAGATGCTATTTAGGGATATAGGAGGCACTTTACTGACGTGCTGCTTATGTCAACAGACACGCACAGAATTAGACTGCAGTTTGATTCCTAACCCTATCAAAGTCTTCTAAAGCTTCATAAAATGCATCTTATTTCAGTTCCTCCATGCAAAATGAAAATGGCTAGGTGTTTCGGTTTAAAAATGTTAATATATGATTTGGCAAAGGCTGATGCTTTATATTGTCTTCTTGGCTGGTGCTCCGGGATTATTCATCTACCACTGAGTGAATGCCCAGCAACCAAACCCCTCCCATTTCCTATTTATTATCTGGTTGCTGCAGTGCAGCGTTGACACATCTGATCATTTAGATCATTAAAAATCAATTCAAAGACCAAACATTTCTGAACATTTTAGAAAAATGACAAAAAGTACAATATTATATGACTATTAACTTGTTCTGGGTTTTCTTTTTGCTGCTGCCAGGAAAGTCATTTGGTAAAACTGATTAAATCAGCATGCCAGAAGGAGAAAGGAGCAGAGAAATGTAAACACAGGGAGCTTAGAGAGGAGGGCAGTGTTTTTCTGAGGAATGAGATGTGATGTTGCTGTGGGAGGGAGGTGAGGCTGGAAGGAGGAGAGACCTTGCATCTAGTGAGCATATTATAATTTGGAGTCTAAGAAATTCAAGATGGTAGTATTTAAACACTCCAAATGTGGGAACCATCAGGGCAAAAGGGAGGCAGAAGAGACAAGCAATCCATGTGCTTCCAACAGATTGTCTGCATTGGTCCCCCTGAACGGTTTGGCTAAATGAATGCAAGAGACATCACTGACATCACAGTAGGAAGCTGATTTGAGTATTTCAGTAAATTAAACATTTAATATCAGAAGCTAGTGGGGAAGGACTGCCTAGGTTCTCACACACTAGATTTATTTCTTTACAAACAATTAACAATGAAAGGACAATAAATCCTCTACTTTTGACCAATAAAGGCATGAATGCAAGAAAATTCACATTTGCATCCTTCTGTTATAATGGCCCCTATCTATGCTCCTCTCCCAAATATGGACTTTCTTCCCCTTACAAAATTGTATTTTTTCAGTAGCATCTTTCACAAAGATTTCTTGATTAACCCAAAGGATCACTGATATGTGGAAACAGAGTGATGAGGATCAGTTTCAATGTAAGGTTTCTGTGATGGTGTCACTACTTTTGATTCCTCCCAGCAACCTATTTAAAGCCACATTAGCTCACATAGTTCAGGTTTCTATAGAAAGTAGCAGAAAAAACTACAAAGTGTTTATTCACTCTTATTTGTTATATATTTTGTATGCTAACATTTTAAGTTGAACAGTCACCTAAATATAAGTAACTTAAAAATAGCACTTAACACATTATAACAAAAGCAAACATTCTGCAGGAGAGTGAGCATACTTCCTTGGGACACAGAAAATAAGATAGAGAGATCATTTAATTGCACAGAAGACCAAAGCTAGTCTAAATAAAGTGAACCCCTAGAGAGAACAGAGAAGTTCTAAGCTGTATTTGTTTTTTGCTGGTTATGCTACTAGACAAGCTGAAATTCAGAAAGTTTTTCCTAAATATTCATGGGTTTACATGAGAAGTGAGTAGACTTCTTACAGGAGAGCAGAAACCAGATTCCAAGATCCCTCCCAATTATCCACCTCCCAGTATCCACATATTTCTGTGGTCTCTCTCCCCACACTGTACAAGGGCTGGTCACCCAGTAGAGGGTGAACGCTTATCATTTTTTAGATACTATTATGAGAGATCATGCTTTTCATCTGTCTTTGAATCTCTCCTCATATCTCAAAGAGGGATGTAAGCTCTTCAGGAACAGCCCTATGGCAATGTCTGCAGGGTAGGAAAAGACTATATGGTGACTCTGAACAGAGCTGAGTCTATGATCCCTGAGCCCAAGCCAACATGAGAGAAACGTTTAGCCAGAACCAACAACTAATGTGGTAGAAGCTTGAGTTTCTCTACCACTGAATATCCTAAACACACAGATCTAACTGAAGTGTCAGGAATAAGGTTGGAAACCGGGGGTTAAAGAGATGGTTCGAAAAGCAGAGTTTTAGGAAAGCAAATATGATCATCATTAGTGCTGTTGACAGACATGGACTGCTCTCCTTATCCAGACGCACAGCAGAACTGCACGTCCTTGTCCCCCTGAGGTTTGGCCTGGTCCCTTGATACTGGCCAGTGAAAGCTGAGCCCAAGTGATATTTATCATCTCCCAGGGAAACCACTATGAAGTAGTGTGTGAAGTTCTCATCCTCAGCACAGTAATGAAGAAGCTCCACGAGGGTCCCATTTACCAAGCCCTTAAACTGAAGAGCAGAACCTCCTCCCTCCACCCCGACCTCTGATGAACACAGAATAAGGGTGAGAAATAAACACCTGTGCTGTTTTAAGCAACTAGGATTTTGGAGTTGTTTTTTACAGCATTTATATGTCACCCATTACATTGTTTCCAGTAGAGAGTACCAGGATAGATAGATAGATAGATAGATAGATAGATAGATAGATAGATAGATAGATAGATAGATAGATAGATAGATAGATAGATAGATAGATAGATAGATAGATAGATAGATAGATAGATAGATAGATAGATAGATAGATAGATGATAGATAGATAGATAGATAGATAGATAGATAGATAGATAGATAGATAGATAGATAGAT
>PVHY01002194.1:0-43966 GCA_004024945.1 Uropsilus gracilis | reverse complement strand
GATGGATGGATGGATGGATAGAGAGAGAGAGAGAGAGAGAGAGAGAGATAGATAGATAGATAGATAGATAGATAGATAGATAGATAGATAGATAGATAGATAGATAGATAGATAGATAGATAGCCAGATCACCCTCTTGAAAACAGAGAGTTCTTTGGGTAGGCATTCACCCCATGGAAAGAAACCTAGTATTAAAACCAATCCTCCTGTGAAATCTGAGGTTCCCAAAAGATGCTTTTGGGTCCACTGTGGTGATAGCATTTGAATTATCTGTCATATCCTGGAAAGAAGAGTGAAGCATGAGAACCAGAAGACATTTTTTACTAAATTCCCCAAACTTGAACATTCAGGAAAAAGCAGTGCTTTCACTTGAATCTTTTTGACTCTCTGAGAGAAGAAGGGAGGATTCATTCTCCTTTTAACTGGGCAAATAAGCAACGGTGAACACCTCCCCAGGTTGGGCAGCATTAACAGCTTCAACAACTTTCTGCTGTCTATTGGCAGGTGATCTCTACACCAGCGAGCCTCAGTTGAGGTCACTGGAAGAGCAGAGGCCACTGCAAAGTAGTGTCCTGGGCAGAGGCAGGTAGAAGTACTTGCGAGACATCCCTCCAAGATGCCCAAATGAGAGAAGGTGTGGGCGCCATGTCTGAACACATGGGCTGTCCGGACAGTTCCAGAGACTGAAAAATCAATTTTAATGTAACCTAATTTATGTCAGTCAGCTTAAAAGTGAACCACCCAAAAATCTATCACTTTTTATTTACTTACCATTAATCTGGTTGTTAATTTATTATCTGTTTACTACACAAATCCACTCCATGTCATTTCCAAACATGTGGTTTTGATTTTGATCAGGCCCCAATTTAGGATTAAAACCCTTCAAGCAAGAGCCCCATTTTAACCTCGAACTGTTTAATCTGTTTTCAACTGCCACCTATTGTGAGACACTGTATAAATAACATCATAATATAGTCATTATTTCAAGATGCAGTGATTTATAATCTAGTATAAAAAGACATGCTATCTGAAGCACAGAGGTAAGTAGTTTGGCTGAATTAACATTTTGAGTATATGTACATTCGTCTTTTTGATAGATTTATATCCCAGAAATCCTTCTAAATAGCTTAATGAAACAAAATCGAATAGGGGCAGGGAGACTAGAAGTTCTTAGTGGTGAGAAAATGAAGGCAATACAACAACAACAAAAATCTAATGTGATGCTTTTATCTCAAAACAGGAGATAGTTGATAATGGCAGAGTTTGGGGAGTCAGTAGAGCAAGGTAGAAAGCCTAGACAGAAGGAAATAAGGTCTCTTGTAAAGGGAAGCATTATCTGGTCCACACAACTGCATGTCCTTACCAAGGATTCTCACTGAGTCTACTCAAATATTGAATCTTCAGGGTCATTTTTCAAGACAATCTGATATCCCTGTTGTTCTCTATATTAATACCTTTTCATTTTCCCCTCCAGCACATCACAGTCTGCAGGTACATATGCACTTATTAATCTACATGTCTCTACCACAGGACAGAAACCACCAGAAAGCTGGGATCACATCTGTCAGGGTCACCATTGTATAATCCCCCAGCACAATGCCTGCTACACAGTAGATACTCCATAAATATGTGTAAACAAATCAGGACTAGGATAAGAATGAATTTAAGATTATCTATCATCATTGATTACAATGCCACTGCTGATATTTTCCAGATCTCTCACCTACCTGCTAGTCTCACTTAAATAACATCCTAGAATGAATTGTCACCCAGTAATCCTTACATCTCTGTAAGTTATTGATATTTGGGGGTTTTCAATCTACTTTGGATGATAAAGCAGCCAAATCTATCCACATCACTAAACTCAATCAGCCAGACTGTCATTCTTACACTGATGCTATTTAGAATGTGCAATGAGCCACCAAATTCCACTTCCCAAAATCTAATTTCCCCAGAGCTTTTGCTCTATTATTTCATCAATGCCCCTGAGGTCAGAAACTATGATTTCTCCTCTCCTGAATAGCTCAATGTCTCATTAAAACTTCTCATAAGTATTTGTATTTCTTAGGAAATTTCAAGTATCATAAAGGACCTTTGATTCAATATCAGCTATATTTAGTGCTTTGAGAGCAACAGCACAGCCAAGTTCATTAATGACCTAGAAACAATTAACTCAATATAATTCTGATGTCTTGATTGACAGTTTTTTGAGATGTCACAAAAAGTGTTGATCAGCATTTAAAAATGCATGTTTGTATAACTATCTTTTTTCCTATCTCAACAACAAAGTTGGATAATGATGCTTACATATGATTATGGAAAAGTCTGATAATTTGAATTTTTCGACACAACTTGTTTCTACCTAAGGACAAGAAGATGGACAATAATCATTCATATATTCAACAACTATTTATTAATTACCCCCATGCTTTCAGAAATGCACCAGATGTTGGGGATCGAGCAGTAAAGTGAAATAGACTAGGATTTTTTCTTTAATGAGGGGGGCAGAAAATAATCAAAATGGATGAAAAAAGTTGATAAGCATTTCATGCTAATACATTATATGGAGAAAAATAAAAGAGAAAGGAAGATGGAGTGTTTCAGAAATAGGAATGGTACAGATACAATCATTAAAATGTACGCTTTATGTGGTTACAAGATTCACAAGGCAACAAATATTTGTCTGGATTAACATTAAATTTAGTTGCAACTTTTAAAGCATCAAGCAAATAATGTAAGTGAAATAAAAGGGGAAGAAATGTGGTTCGTGCCTCTAAATGGCAGTCTAGGAAGGCACGGCGGGGACTGGGCATCGCGGTTCGAGTCCTACTTGGGGCAACGTAGTGAGACCTACTCCTAATAAATAGCTGAGCATGGTGGTGTGTGCCTGTAATCCCAGCTACCTGGGAAGCTGAGGCTGGGGATTGCTTGAGGCTGTGGTATCCCGGGCAACGTGAGCCTGCAGTTCTATGGGCAAAAATAGCAAGACCCCCCCCCCAAAAAAAAAAAAAAAAGAAAAAGAAACATCCTCCTTTTATTTACTTATTTTTATTTAATTTCATTATTTATTTTATTTTATATCGTTATCTACCCTGGGGTTTTCCTACCACCTTCTCACCTGGGAACCATCACCTTCCTTTTATATGTTAAGCTTATTTTCAGACAAGCATATGATTTAAATAAGTTCTGACCTATTTCTTAAATTTCTGCCCTGATGGGATCGACCAAACCATAGAGCATGCATTAAATTCAAAGGACATTCTGCATTGACATTACCCAGTAACAAAGGGCCATTTTAAAATGTAAATCTGTTGAGTTAGGAAGAGAATCATACTTACATATCTACTTTTTGGAGATAAATTAAAATTGGATCTGATGCCAATTGTAATATTCAAGTTTTGTGTCATAATACGAATCATGTTTGTTTTTATTAACAACTCAAAATTTCTTGCAAGGGTGAGAAAGATGAAAGATCAGATAACGTCGCTTGTGATTATATGAAGTTTGCTCTCATTATGGCATACAATTATAGCTAAGAATTATAACAAGATATGCCTTACTGCAACTAAAGTAACAACATTCAAAGTTGAATTATAACAAGATATGCCTTACTGCAACTAAAGTAACAACATTCAAAGTTGAATTATAACAAGATATGCCTTACTGCAACTAAAGTAACAACATTCAAAGTAACTTATAATTCTTTTGCCCTTTAAAAAAATGAAGATTAAAAATACTATTCCTATTTACATAATCAGAGGATATTTTGTATTTTAAAACTACAGAATATCACAGAATGTCAAAAAATTCTGCATTTCTTCTTTGTAATGAGTCAAATTTTTTTAAATGCCAGTTTTTCAGTCAATTGGAAGGTACTTAACTTTAAAGTCATTCATCCTCAGGTGACTCTGTAGATATGCAAATTAAATTATTGATAAAGGTAGCTCTTGGATATACTTAATATTGGTCATTCATCTTCTAGTCCTGCATTTGCTAGTAAGATGTCATGAATATATGCAAATTTTAGATTAACATTTAGAGTTTAAAAGTTATGTTTCAATGCTAAAGTTCCCAAGAATTTATTTAAAAATAAATTCAATTTATTTATTCAATATATTTGAATCCCCCCCCCCAAATAAATTTGAATTCCAAGAAGCCTTGCTATACTATACTTCTCTGACTCAGAGATAAATTCCTTTTAAAGTCTGAAAAAAACTTAAAACTTTTGGCATTCAATATCTCCCTATGGTACTTTGATAAGTATCATGTAAAGGAGTCAGTCATAAACAATGGATAAAATTCCCTTTGAAGTAATCATGATAATGAGACACCGCATGAGAAAGCGTTTTAGCAATAAGGTTCTCTAACTTTCATTCCAAGTCAAATGTGTTTGCAAACATGCTTTTTTAATTTCAAGTAATATATTAGCCTACCATTGACGGGGAGCTTCAAAAATGCAGAGATTTCCATGCTTTTGGGTTTTTTGTTTTTGTTTTTTTTTTTTTTGGAGACTAGGTCTTGTTATGTTGCCAAGGCAGTCCTGATCCATGGAATCAAGTAATCCCAGCCTCAGTCTCCCAGGTAACTGGGATTACAGGCACCCACCACCATGCCCAACCACTTTCTCAAGATCAGGTCTTGTTATGTTACCCAGGGTAGTCTCGAACCCATGACCTCAAGTGCTCCCAGGCCTCTTGCCTCCCTGTGCTTGGAATATAGGACCGTGCCATACCCTTTTGATTCTTATCTTCCTTGATTGATACACAAGCCAGTTGTTTTTCAGTTTTAAGAAGTTCAGCTTAGATTTTGGTGCTTCAGCACTTTCCACTTTGAAAAACAGCCAAGTATTGATGTGATCAACTCCATGACTCTCAAACCATGATAAATTATAACTGTGATAACTATAATGTAGTAATTTTCCAAATTGGTAATATATTGAATTCAAGAATAAGAGTTACGTATATAAATCAATTTCTAAGTCATTGTGTGTCTGTCTCAACAGCAGGGCCATGCTCCTTCGCAAGTCTCCCTAAAGACAGGATGAGTCATTGGCCCTTGTCCTTTCAATCCTATCTTTGAAAATAAAAGCAAACACTGAAGTTAATCTAAAATTCTGCCTTCCAGCAGTTTCCAAACAGAATTGCTTCTGTGGTTTTTAGTATAAAGTTGCTCCCATGGGAGATAGATTATAATTCTTTTTTTTCTCCTATTTTTTGTATTTCAAGAGCTAAAATTAGTGAAGAGAGAACCTCATGGTTTTACATTTGAGGTATATATATATATAATATATGCATATATAATATATTTAATATATAAAATGCAAAGATGATATATTTTGGTAAATTAACTCCTTGGTAGTATGAGCTTAACTTATCAGTGTATTGCTTAACCTGATTAGCAATATAACTTCCAAGGTTTTAAATGATTAGATAGTATACACATAAGAATTTATAGCATCTTTTTGTCTTTCCTTTTTAAAAAGTATCCATCAATTTTCTTATTGTCACTTGCTGAGAATAAAGGCTACTTACTTGTTATTAAAACTATGATTAAAAATGTTATTTAAGATAGGTTGGTTTTTTTCAGCTTTGCTTTGCATGTAAGAAAATGACTTAAAGAAAAAGTCACTATGATGGAGGGTCTCCTAGTTCCCTACTTTCACAGTGGAGAGCAAAATCTGGAAATCAGTATTGTAGTTCTGTATAATGAAAGTCATTTTTTATTTTCTTCCAAAGCTACAACAGCAAACATTATCCTATAATGCAGACTCTTAAATAAGAGATTAAAAGCCAGTATTGATCTATTTATGTTGGACAGCAATAGTACCATGAATAAATTCAACAGTCCTATAATACTCCAATAATTACCACATGTTATAGATTGAACTGTGTCTCCCCGAAAGTTTTATGCTCTAAGACTAACCCTAGGGTCTCAGGTGTGATATTATTTGCAAATAGAGTAACTGCAGGTATAACTAGCTATATACAGACATACTGGTATATATCCTGTGTGCCTGGAGTTCTCAGGAAGAGAATACTATGTGCGGAGACAGATGTTCATGTAGGGGTAATGTCATATATACACTGAAGTTCCTCTTTCAGGAGCTAAGAAAGAGTCCTTTCCTAGCACCTTCAAAGAGAGAACTTCCTGCTGACACTTGGAACTTCTTAACCCATGAAATGTGAAAAATGACAGTTCTGATGTTTACACCAAAGTTGGCACTTTGTTCTAGAAGTCCTTACACATGACTGGTGTAACCAATACTGGTGCTTAATTTTCTACATCCAACTTCAATCTGAACCATGATGAAGAAATTTCTTTTACTGTGGAAAGGGGTGGCAATATAAGACACCCAGGTTGAGTCTCAATGCTAGCTGCCCTTCAGAAACATTGGTGGAGGCTCTGAAAAATGCAGGAACCTGGGAGTGTCACGATGCTGATTCAGGGAATGAACTGCCGCATTTTTCATGGACTGCACAAATGAGCTGGATGCAAGGCTACAGTTTGGTACCTCTGGGATATAGTGTGAAAACAGAAAGGACCAAGAACAAAACCTAGAGTAATGCTGCTATTTCAGAGACAAAGTGTGAAGCGACTTCAAAGACTGATGAGTTGAGCTAGGAGTGTGTGCAGACAGGCTATTTAAGTATCTGAGGGTCAGTGTGTCGCTCATATACCAAAAGCCATAATTAAAACAGCATGGTACTGGTACAACAATAGACAATTAGATCAATGGAACAGAATTGAGTGCCCAGAAATAAAACCACACATATGTAGTCAACTTATCTTTGAAAAAGTAGGGAAAAACTTACATTGGAGCAAAGACAGCCTCTTTAATAAATTATGCTGGGAAAATTGGACTAAGACTGCAAAAAAATGGACCAAGATAACATCCTCACACCATGTACAAAAACCAACTCAAAATGGATAAAGGACTTAGATGTCAGACCTGAAACCATAACATACATAGAGGAAAACCTGGGCAAAACATTCCATGAAGTATAGTTCAGAAATTCCTTTTTGGAAACATCTACAAAAGGTAAAACACTGAAGGAAAACAAACTACATCAAACTAAAAAGCTTCTGTACAGCAAAAGAGACAAAAGAAAAAACAAAAAGAATCCCAACCGAGTGGGAAAAATTTTTCACCCTCCATACAAGTGATAAGGGTCTGATAACAAAGATACACAAAGAACTCACACGAGTTAAAAAAATAACAAAGCAAAACACCCAGTTTAAAAATGGGGAGAAGATCTAAAGAGACATTTCTCCAAAGAGGAAGTTCAAATGGCCAACAGGCACATGAAAAACTGTTCAGTGTCATTAGCAGTAAGGGAAATGCAAATCAAAACCACAATGAGAAACCACCTTACACCAATAAGAATGGCCCACATCCAAAAAACAGACAAGTGCTGGTGTGGATGTGGAGAGAAAGGAACACTTTTACACTGCTGGTGGGAATGTAAACTGGTCCAGCCACTATGGAAACCAGTCTGAAGGACCCTCAAACTAATGAAAATGGAACTACCATTTGATCCAGTAATCACTCTTCTGGGAATTTACCCAATGGAGACCTCAATGTGGGTACAAAAGGATACCTGTGCTTGGATGTTCATTGCAGTACTGTTTATAATTGCAAGGACATGGAAACAACCCAAATGTCCCAAAACAGATGAATGGATAAAGATGTGGTATATATACACAATGGAGTATTACTCATCAATTAAAAATGACAAATGTGATGAATTTATTGAAACTTGGATGTACCTAGAAGAAATCATACTAGAAGAAATGACTCAGAAAGAAAAAGACAGAAACCAAATGGTTTCACTAATATAATGGACAACCAAATGAAAATACACAATGGGAGGGTGAGGACCAGCTGGAGTGGTCAGGGAGGGGAGGTGGTGGGTGATCTCAGGAAATTAAATGGAGATTAAATTGATGTGACATATAAAAAATAAAATAAATTTAAAAAAAGAGTGATCAGTGTCCCTCAGATACTAAAGAGAGTTCAAGCAAAAGAAAGTCCAAAAAAAAAAAATGCTTGGATTTGAAGAATCTTTGGCCAGGGGAAAAGCAAAATTGGTAGTAACCTGTAAATAATATGGCTGTGAGAATGAGGAAGGTAATATGGCCAATGAAAGTTAGCTTGATTTTAAAATGTGTTATTAACTGCAGTGTTTTGAACATGTTTATTTCTTCCAATTTTTCCCAACTACACCAAAGGATGATTGACAAATAAAAAATGAACACATTTAAGGAGTACACAGTCATGTTTTGATATACATATACATCGTGAAGTGAAAACACAATCAAACTAATTAATAGCTTCACAAGCTCACATAATTTCTGTATGTGTGTTGGTTGGGGGGTGAAAACACTTGAGATCTACTCCAAATGTTTTTTAACTACCTAAAACATGATTGTTAGCTGTAATCACAACTGTAATCACAATCACTAATGCTGTACATTAGATCTCTAGAACTCATTTATAACTGAAATGCCGTATCCTTTAATCAATATCTCCCCTCCTTCTTTCCCCCAGTTTCTGGAACTTCCATTCTATACTCTATTACTACAAGCTTGAGTTTTAAAAATATTAGATTCCACATAGAAATGAGTTTTTCAGTATCTATCCTTCTGTGAATAACTTATTTCACTTAAATACTGCAGGTTTATCTATGTCACAAATACTGATATTAATGTATGATGGAAATGACACACAGAGGTGAAGGTTTGCTGACGAGGTGAAAGGGAAAAGCATTCAAGACCCAGGTATAAGGATCTTTCTTAATCCAGGAAAGAGATGGGAAGCCCAGTATGAGAGAAGAAAAGGACCTTAGTGAAGGAGAAATGGAGGTGAGGCTAACAGAGAAACAAATAGATTATCTGGTAGCTTTGAGATTGTTTCTTGTTTGTGCTAAAAACTATAAATTTACCACAGTAACTGTATATATGGTTGTGATTCCTTCCCGATACCCTAGAAGTTAAAGTAGGATATTTCACAGGCAGGGTAATCCTGGCATATTGGGACCAGGGAATAACAATGAAGAACAGAATAACAATGAAGGCCTTAGCAAGAGGGCAGTTGAAATCAGACTACTCTGTCTTTCATGTCATAAGAGAAACTAAAAGGAAAGGAAGCTATAGTCTAGGATATATCTGAGTTTAAGATTTCAAGGTTGGTTGGAGCAGCTCTCAAGATGAAAATCTCTTTGGTTTTGTTCTTTTTTTTAAGAGACTAGGTCTCACTATGTTGCCCGGGGTAGTCCTGATTACGTGGACTCAAGTAATCCCTAGCCTCGCCGGCCACTTACCAGTCTGCTTTTTCGAGACCAGGTCTCATTATGTTGCCCAGGGTAGTCTCAAAACCACAGACTCAAGGATTCCTAGCCTCAGCCCCCCAAGGCTGGAATTAAATCCCAAGGCTGGGATTAAAGGTGCACACCACCACACCCAGCTTGATTTTGTTCTTGCTGAGATGCCACTGATTATGGAATGTCATTAATATGTTAACTGTTTTTCAGGGAAAAAATAAACTCTATCAGTCAATTTGAATTACTGATCTAAGAACTGTGAGATTGAAAGAATAGAAGAACATGAGTGTTGTTTTAAGCTGCTAAATTTATAGAAACATTTTGTCTTGTTATTTATATTGAAAAATACATATAAAATCATCTGGATAGCTTGTTAATGCATCTTTTTACCCTTATACAAGAGAACGAACTCATAATTCTGAAACATAAATTTTAATTTTCTTTTAAAATGTAGTCTCACTTCAGTATCTGCTGAAAAACAGGTTTTGGGGCAACAGTCACTTGTTAAAATACACTAGATGGCTATATTAGTCATGCATCCCCAATAGTATTCCAAAATAAGGTAATTTATTTAACTAATGACTAGTGTCATTGTTTGGATCTGCTAATGCATTAATGTTTGTAAAATCCATATCGCAGTTGGATTCTGAAATATTCAATGAAATAAGCATCCCATATCTCAATTCTCAAACACCTATTAGAAAATTAGATGATCAAAACAAAATGGTAATAAGGAATTATGGATTTTCGTTAAGACTACTGATATACACAAAAAAATGGTTGACAATTTAATTTGGACACATAATTATACAAATTTTGGTGAAACAAACCATAATTCAACTTTTAAAAATAGAAACCAAGCTCTTAAAAAAATCTAAATTAATATGTACACACTATAAAAACAATGATTGTAATGGTGCAAAGATACACAATATTTTGTTTAGCCTTTAGTGGTTAAAACATATTAAGATCCAAATCATGTCACAAGTTATTTGCAGCATGAGAATAGAGTCAATATTTTGATTAAATAAATTAAGGTAATAACCTTAATGAGCAGTGAGCTAAAACACCAAACTGGAGTGACAAATGGAAACACATTGAGAGCTTGTGAGTGTGTGTGCTTCTATTGCTTCCTGTGCCCAAAACATATGTAATATCTTTAGTCTACAGCTTAAGAATTAGTCCTAGCTGGCTGCGGTGGTGTGCAGCTTAATCCCAGCCTAGGACGGGAGGCTGAGACTGGGAATCGCTTGAATCTGTGAAGTCAAGACCCGCTAAATACATATATAGCAAGACCTAGTCTCAAAAACTAGCTGGGTGTGGTGGTGTGTGCCTGTAATCCCAGCTACTTGGAAGTCCAAGGCTGGGGATCAATTGAGTCTGTGGTACCCCAGGCAACAAGAGTCTTCAGTTCCCAGGGCAACATAGTGAGAACTAGCCTCAAAAAAAAAAAAAAAAGTCCTTACATTTTCCAGATTTGCTTTTTGATAAAGCTTGCTTTTTGATAAAGCTTCTGCTTCATTTGAGCGACAGTCTGAGAGACTATCATGAAGTTTTGTATTCTACATACATTAATTTTTCATACTTCTGGATTCAGCTGCCTAAAGAAGGGTCTGCCTGACAATCACATTCAGTTATAAAAATTCAGTTAGACTCATGAGTCTAGGTCATTCAGTAGTATTCTTTGTTCTTAAGAATAATTGTGCCTGACTCAAATTAATCCATTAAATGTCTCTCATTAAAGAATGAAACTGTGATGATGGTGAGGAATTCAGAGATGGTATAACATTGTACTAGGGAATCTCCTAAGAGCACCGAACTTTAAGGAAAAGTCTCAAGCGTGGATATTTTGCTGTAACCCAAGTATGGATTAAAGTGATAAAGGCAGAGATCATTAAAACTGCATTATTTTTTAAATATTATTATGTATTTCAAAAAGGAACATGCTCAAAGTTTACTACTGTATTGTTACTCTTATCTAGATGGATTGCAATATAAACAAATATTTTCTATTATTTTCTAAATGCATTTTGTATAAATGATGGCCTTTTATTTAGTAGGTGCTACCACTGAATCCATCAGTAAGGTGTGCAGTTCAGAATACAGTAATATCTTTAAATGATTGCTATTACCCAGGCATGTCAGAGAGATTTTTACATGAAGGCCGAAGAGGGTTCATAAAACTCTGTTCTGTCTATATTGTTATTCACACTAATGGTCTTCACAGTCAAACAGGAGAAACATCTAGTGGCTTCTGGATCGCTTTTTGAGCATGAAATCACAGTGGTTATATGGATGGCTCTGCTAAACAAGGAGGTGAAAATCTGTACTTCCCAGAGTTGAGGGAAGAAATGGTTGACATAGAGACATCTGCTGGCTTCCAGTCAGCCACACCTCCACCTGCATCCCTATTTTATCCTGAAGCAAGAAAAAACTCAGCATGGAATCCTTAAAGACTTTGTTTTGCAAAGAGCCATTTGTAAGTGTGGTAAAACACTGTCTGTAGATTAATCATTTACACCTACCTCTTCCTTATCTGAATAGCAAAGAGGAAAGGAATTAAAATAAAAAATTGCTGCTGCACAATCCACAGCAATTATGTTAATGTGATTCTCAAGACAACCCCTTTAGCAGCTTTTCAAACTTCAAGTTATATTTCTAATTTAATAAGCAGAGAATAGAATGTTTGCAATCTGCGTGTACCATAAGAAGGAAGAAGAAAGGAGGATCTGTTCAGAGGGCTGAGAGCAGCAAGGCAAGGCAGTGCCTTGAGAGCCTCTGAGGCTACTCTGATTCAATGCTGAATAGTCTCAAATATCCTCGATTCTGTGTCCATGAGTTTCTCTCATGTCTCATGTCCAGCAATAGTGAATGGGATGCCATGTGATAACAGAAATGTGCTGTGTGCACTATCCTAGACAACAGCTAGTGGACCCTGTTATGGGTCGCGTGTGGAATGAAGAAGAAATGAGATGGAAAAAACTGAAAGGGTTCTGTGAGGCCAACCTACAGAACAGGGATCCTGGGAAGCATGTCCAGGTCCAACTTTAATGAAGTTGTGAAGCCCCTTATATACCCCAGCAAGGAAATGTTACAGTGATGTGATGAGGAAGTAGCAAAGCTACAGCAGGGAGGATGCGGGGGATGCATGATAACAGGAGAATTTACCTTTGGGTGCAACTGTCATTACTAACAAGGTCATATGTCTCTTGGGACATTCCAAAGAGATTAGGAAGCTAGGTTACATGTATGCGATGTGCTATCAACCACCCTCTAGTCTGTCAGAGTGGGTAGAGAGATAGGAGGTGTTCCTCTTATCTGAAGTTCCATCTTTCTACCTGCTTCCACATTCCACACACACAACTGGCCATTTAAGTCTGAACTTATTTCTTTTTTTTATTTTTGAGACTAGGTCTCCTTATGTTGCCTGGGGTAGCACCAATCCCTTGGATTCTAGAGATCCCTAACCTCAGCCTCCCAAGTAGCTTGGACTAAAGGCACCTGCCACCACACCTGGTTGGTTTTTTGAGACCAGATCTCACTATATTGCCTAGGGTAGTCTTGAATTTGTGAACTCAAGCCATCCCGGACCTCTTGCTTCAGCGTTTGGACTACAGGCATGTGCCACCACATCCTGCTAAATCTAAATTTATGAAAGGAAAATTTTAACTTCAGTTTTATCGTATGTGGTCAATGACTAGTAATTTGGAGAGAGAAGGACATCCTGGTATTGTTTAATGTGTTCTGGTCTAGAGCCAAACAATTCATCTTTTTTGACCCACAAATAATTATGAGACATAGTTTTGTACCAGGCACTGGTGTATGTTCTAGTATAGAAAGGAATAAAATCCAAGTAAGAAATTGGTCTGAAGATTTCAGGTTATGTGGGAAAGAGAAAAGAAATACAAAATAAAGAATTATATGAGCTCTTTTTTTGTAGTTATATTTATTATATAGGCCAAGGGATTAAATGTGTTGGAAAGAGAGGGGACTGCCCTTGGAAAAGGTAGTTGAGCATTATATCTTCCAGAAAGCAATGTCTGAATAAAGCTAATGGTTAAATTTTGTTGAGTTGCCCCATCAAAACTTGAACTCAGAATCTGGAGTATGACCACCCCTTCTTACTCTCCCCTCAGACTGTCATCTGGGATTTGGTTCACCAGAGATGGAATTGGTTAAAATGAGCCAAACTAGAGTAGTGTGGGGCCTCATCCAATGTGAGGACAATACATACATATATATATATATATATATATATATATATATATTAGAGACTAGGTCTCGCTATGTTGCTCAGAGAAATCTGAGCTGTCCTCTTCATACTGGATTCTGACAACTTTTACTTATCTTTTCCTAACTCAACCTATATCTGACCTCAAGGGAAATTAAATAATTACTTTTATCTATAGATAAAATCACACTAAATAAGAGTGGCTACAATGTAGTGTTCACTTAAACTAAACTTTAAATTGTAGCAGAAATATCTTACTTGAATTTCTGTGTAAAAAGAAATATATATTTAATTACTTAATTGTCTCAACAATCTCTATAGTTAAGTCTTTGCAGTGTAGATATATCTGCATTGTGCATACACACACATAAACATACAATGTTTATATTAGGTTTTAGGTAAATTTAAAGTGTCATGTAAATTCTCTGATCCTCTCCTTTCAGTTTTTTTCTCCCATTGTCTTCCTCTGTCTTTTTTTGTGCCCAGGCTGACACTATCCTATTATCTCACTTTGGAAGATATTAATATTATCAGTCATATTTCCATGATAATAGATGATTCCCTCATTAGTGAATGAGCACAAGCACTTAAAGACTTTCACCACCTTTGTCAAAAAAACTTTGACAGTCTATTCCTGAAAATGTGGAAAGTTCACTTGCAAAATATAGGTTTAACATGTGTCCTTCTGCAAAGAATGTGGCAGAAAACCCATAAGAGAAGTCATTCCATAATTCTGTTTGTTCAGCTCTGGTGAAAAGAAACCATTTAAGTGGGCAGAAACATTTACTCAAATGAGAAGGGTTTTTTAGACGTGCCCTATATAGCACTGGACTTAAATCAAGCAAGGCCATCTGCTTGGTGAGCAGTAAGGTAATGATTTTTCTAATAGAAATACCATCTAATGTGCATCCAGATATGAACATACAGAAACACAGCTGCTGCATGACCTAAACATGAGCCTACCTCCCTGAAGACACACACACTTGCCCGCTTCTGGGAAAGTCTTTATAGGAGGTGCTTGGTTCCCAGTATTTTTGAATTGCAGTTTCTTTGTGAGATAGATGAACTTTTGTTGAGACTTAGCTATAATTTCTCTGTGTCATGTTTGTGGTTATAATAAATGAGGCCATGTTTGTGAATGTGCGTTCTGATATATAAAGTGAAATTAAGAAAAAGTCACAATGTTTATCATCTTCAAATAATGGCTTCTGGAAAACATTTAAGTATTTAAAAACCTTCTGAGTACCAAGCCACAATGTTAATGACTTTGTATGGCATTATATTATTTTATCTTGTAATGACATAATCCATTATGTACTATTAATAACGGCATTTTGTAGAGGAAGAGACTTAGGCAGCTTGGATGAGTTGCCCAAAGTTACCCAGCTGGTAAATTCTAGAGAATGGATTGCACCTAGAATCTATTTTCTTAATACAACTCCTACTCTTACACCCCCTTAAATATAATAATAATAATAATAACAATAATAATAATAATATTCTATCATTATATTTATTATAATTTTAGTTATATTATTAAAATAAAATTACTGAGTTAATTACTTTGTTTTTGTTTTGGGGAGAAAGGATTTTAAGACTTGTGTTAATTTTTTTAGCTAAAGTAAAACTAATAATGTTTACATAACATATACAAACATCTTTCTGTAACAGAAAAAACAAAGCTAATATTGAAAGACCTCAGTGTTACTTAACATGGAATATTTAAAATTCTATTATATGGCACATTTAAAACGTTTGCCTTTCAGATAGAGCCAGTCATCATGGAAAACACAAATTGCCAACTGTCTTTTTCAGAATTCTTCACTAAATCTTTGCACTAAATGCATAGACATTTACACCAATATCTCTCTCATTCACATTACTTGATAATGTCATCATCCATGCCAATTATATCACATGCTGAATGTTTGGTGCCCACCAGGCAATCTGGTAGAAAGGTCAATGAGCAGGGTACTACCAGAGCTATAACAGACCCCCAAGAGAACTGCTCAGACGTCTCCTTATGAGAAAAGATAAAATCCAGGTTCACTTTACAACATTAATCCTCCTAGCACATCCCTATCCATTCATTCCCAGGACCTTTCACCCCTCACTAAGAATGTGAGTGATATGGGGTAAAGATTACTCAGCAAAGTTTCTTTGGCTGTTGCCCAAAGTTACTGAAGTTGATATAATGTTTCTTTTAAATACTAATTGCTCAACTTTTAAAGTAGAGCTTTAAACTTATGATAAAGATACTGAAGGAGGAAATATGTAGATTAAAACTAAAACACACCTAAAAGTAAAACTTTATTGTAAAGCAACAAAAAACATTATCAGAAAGTACTATCTTTTGTATTTTAAAAAACATTTTAATATGCATGAAGACATTTAATTTTTATCAAAAATTTGGAAGGAATGAAACATTTGTCACCAATTTACGGACCTGACCAACTAAACAATTTTTCTACTGCTTCATCGCTGGTAAACATCAAAGTCGGGACTCAAAATCTGATCTTTAGAATCCAAGACCAGAGATTTTCCCATTATGTTTCAACTACATTAAGAAAAAAAAAAAACCTCTTTACTGCCTCTTCCTTCTCTTTCCCTTCCCTCTTTTTTAATCAAGATGCTATGACTTAAAGTGCTTAATTCAGAATGTCTCTCATTTTTGACATATTTACCCTTCGTGTTCATCACAGCATTATCTACAATAACCAAGAACTGGAAACAACCCAAGTACCTGCATGGTGAGGTGATGGATAAAGAAGACACAGAACACTTGCATGTGGAATACTATCCAGCTCTCAAAAAAGATAAAATTCTGCCTCTTAAATAACACAAATGAGCCCAGAGGTGTTTTGTTTAGTGAAATAAGTCAGATGGAGAACAAATATCATATAACTTTACTCATGTGGTACAGAAAGAAACAACACAAATAGAAGACTGAACATAATAAAAATGAACATTTAGACCATTAGGTCAAATGAGAGGTTACCGGAAAAAGGAGACAAAGTAAGTAAATTAGGTAAAATAGGTCAAGAGGATGGTGAAGGATAGACTCTTTAGTGTTGAACATAATGTAAATAAATAAACAGGCTGACTTTCAATGAGGCACACCTGACCCTTATAGACTGAGGTGATGCAATGGCACTTCAATAAAGAAATACAAAAGTTATTTCATTCTTATGTGTAAAAATAAAAAGCCTTCATGCATTTCTTGAGAGTGTGGGAAAGAGCCTCTGTGTTTCCTTGCTGAGCCCCCGTGCTTGCAGGCAGCCCCACCCTGACCTTGCAGCTTGGTGTACCACTGGGACCCAGTGAGCCTTGCCAGGCTGACTCACCGCCCTGTGCATGTTATTTGGCAGTTTTTCTGGGTAACCTTCTACTCCATTCTTCATTCACCCTCATCTCCATGAAGCTTCCTGACAAATATGTGTGCAACTGAAGCTAATGCTGCTTATTTGTATCACTAAATTGTCACTTCTTGTACTAAAAGGAAAGGTTTCTATAGAGCACCTCTTTCTTAATACTACAATCAAAATATTTCTAATAAGGCCATTATCATTCTTTAACTATATGGTTCAGGTTTGAAAACACCCTCTATCTCTTTCTCAGTTGCTCACTCTCCACTTTTCCTTCATACCAGAGACATTAAAAACTATGATTCTCACAAGGCATGGTGGCATGCACCTGTATTCCAAGTGCTGGGAGGCAAGAGGTCAGGGATTCCTTGAGTTTGCAGGTTCAACCCTACTCCGGGCAACATAGCAAGATCTGGTCTTGAAAAAGCAAGGTGTGGGCACCTTAATCCCAGCTACCTGGGAGGCTGAGGCTGGGGGGTCACTTGAGTCCACAGGATTGGGGCTACCCCAGGCAATATAGCAAGACCTAGTCTCAACCCCCCCCCAAAAAAAAAAAACAACTATGATTCTTATGCAATGCTACTCAGAAGTCATATTTATATTTCAGATTTGTTGCTTAAACTGAGTCTTAATTTGAAGGACATGTATTACTGGTTCAGTTTCCTTGACCTTGAACATGAAGTGACTTTTTTTGGCTTTCCCATTTATTTTTAGAAAGTCATAGTATTTGTGTTGTCTAGTAACTTGTCTACAAATTAATGCAATAGGAATAACCAAGTAGACAACATCAATGAGTTAGAAGCAATATAAATGTCTGTCATTAGGAAACTGGTTAAATATTTCACATTCCTCTATATGATGGAAAAACTGGTGGACATCTAAACAGCTTATCTGTATTGATTATGGTTAAAAGAAAAAAGTAAAAAAATGAACATAATGATTTATTTTGCACAGAAAAAGAAAAAAATATGGGTGTAGGTGTGTGTGGTTGTGTATAAGTGTGAGTATATGACATTTAACAGGAGTTCACTCTGAGAGTCGGAATCAAAATATATAATTTCAGTGAGAATGCTTGATAAAAATAATCATTTAAATAGTAATATGTTTATGTTCTAATTAAATAAACAACATCATTTGTATCTCTAAACATCTAAGAAAAAAATCTACAAATATACAAAATGTTGACAGTCATAAAATCACAAATCTTTCTAGCAAATTTTGTTAATCTGAATTTTCTATGTAGTCGTGATCTTCTATAAATGGTGGAGTGAAATACTCTAAACAAATCCTCTCAGTACAAAGCAGTATAATAAAGAGCTTGTGTAGACCGTGTAAAATAACTAATTTCTAAAATCTTTGTCCTTTCAAAGGCTGGCCATGAAATCAGATAGATGTGACCCTTGGAAAGGCTTCTGCTTCTTGCCAAGATGGAGTCAGGGGAGGCAGCTGTATACCTCCTGGTGAAAGAACTGAAAAGCTAACAGAACACAGCAGACAACAACTTTCAGTCACGAGCAACAGGTGGCACAGGAAAGTGAGGAGAGAAAAAGGAAAATGAATCAGGTGATTCCTATAATTGTCCCTGGTTCCTGAGACTGCATCCAGGCATCACCAGGTAGACAGTCAGGACCTGTCAGTGTTGCTAAGTTGAGGAGTCGATGTTTAGAACCGAGGCAGGTCACAGCAGGCAGTTTGCTACTCAACATAACAGAGAAAGGGCGCCACACAGAAAGAATCTGGGTTCCTACATGGACTCTCCTTGAGTTTCCTGAGCACTGATCAACTTAGCCAATGTGGGGTTCTAGGGAAGGATAGGAGGAAGAGATGATAAAGATGTGGGAGGAAACTTCTCAGGGTGATCATTATTTCTGGTATCTTGATTTTGAAAATTTTCTTCAAGTATAGACATCAAGAATTGCCCCAGTAGAGTTCTTGAAATATTTTTTGAAAAACAAATGGGTGAAGATTAACTGATGACCTAGGGTGTGAACCTCTGTCCCTGAGTCAAATACTATGTTGTAAGCCCATGAAACTAATTACAAATGATATAATTTAAAAGTCAAAAAAAGAAGAGTTTTCCATGTGCACTGTACAATTTTTGATCATTTTACAGTTCCACTTTCAATGTATATTCATATCTATTTATGTTAACCAATGATGTGGTAATAAAGCCAGTGAGGAAGCTACCAAAACACTTTCCTACTTTTTATATAAATGTAGCAAATTAATTTGAAAAAAATCACTTGAAAAGTCTCCTCTAGTGTGTAAAAGTTTTCCTTACAATTGACTATTTAATGATGACATATTACTATAAGAAACCATAATTTACTAACATACCTAAAGTCAGACTAGAGTTTGCCTGCCCTGCTCTCCTGATAATCCCTAGAACCTTTGGAAAATATATCAATGCCATTAACTCCAAGTAGAAAAGGATGGATTGCCAAAACAGATGTAAATTTGCATGGAATAGAATGCAGAAAATCAAAGAGGTTGTGATCTAAAGAACAAAATAAATAATGTTTTAAAAAAGAATGTACAAAATTTAGAACATGCCTTGGTTTAATGACCAGGAAGAGCTGTTCTTCAAGTGGGGCATTTGCAGGAAGATAGGAGGATGAGGCACGTAGACTGGAGGAACAGAGCTGAGCTCCACATCGTGACTGGATGTTGTATGTTCCCTGAATCAGCAAATTATCTGTGAGATAAATTTATCTATAATGACGGCTCTCAACCAAATTATTTGAGTTAAAATAGTATCTTGGCAACCAACTGTGGTGAATTTGGGTACTGCATTGGTCTAACTGATGTACTATTGATCTACAGCTAAGCTGATCTGAAGGTCAGACTTCTAGGACTGCACTCAGCCTCACATTTTGCATCCATTTCCATTTCTGTCTTTCAGGAATGGTTATATCAGAGGTACCTGGCCATCTGTAACCAGAATAATAAGAACAAACCTGGTGTGACAGAACATGGGCTGTAAATGCAACAAAATTAGTGTCTCTATATTTTACTTTACAGATTGTTCCTGAATTATTGCCCCACAGTCATGCTGCATTGCTCACTTGAAGTTGTTATATGGAGATAGAATTTAGTAACCCGCTGACTTATATTGGAATTAATACATAGATTCTTATTAGCATTTATTTCAGGTTTCTCAGATGAACTACCCTATCGCCTCTTGGTCTTTTGGCGAAGATCAAGCACACATCAGTTGCCCTGCCTGTCAGCACCATACAGAGATACTGTTATTTCATAGGTACATGTGTGTGCATGTGTGTGTATGTGTGTGTATGTTTTAAGCTGACAATGGTGGATTCTCAGCTTCTTAAAGATTGTGCTAATATATGTTAAGGACAATCCATATTTTAAATGGCATTTTCTAACTACTGAATTGGACTTTCAGTCCATTGTTACTACAATGCCATTGGGTATCTTACAATAAAGCCAGGGGAACATTTCATATAAATGGTCTTACTTCTTCCTACTTAAGGTTATTTCACATCTCAAAAGATTATGTTATTAATAACAGGGATAATTTAAAGAACTAGAGTAATTTGTGAGATACTGGGTATCCAAAAGAACTTCTAGAGGACAGATTTAAAAAATCTGTCCATAAAATATTCTCTTAGAAATGGCAAGAAATATAGGTAAAACAGAACAATTATATTTTTGTAAGGTCATGTCTGTTTTCTTCAATAAGTCAATTTGTTTCGATATAAAAGTTTCCCTTGTCCATGGAGGTGGGTTTATCTTGAAACCAGGAAGAACAAAGTTCTAGGACCTCTTTCCAAGTCACTGGAAATAGCTCTCATTTGGTTTGACAAGCTGTGAGTTGGGAATTGTTTGCAAAAGTAAAAACTTTTAATCGCAATGGTCTAAAAGCAAGGTATACTAACTGAATTCACCTAGACACTGATGCTTTCCCTTAGGTTGGAGGAAACTAGAGTGTCTAACAGTCTTGTTTACCCCATCACACACACATTTCATGCTTAAAATTTGAGGGGTGAAAGAGAAGGTACTAGGAATGAGTGGATGGGTGTGTGCTAAAATGGACTGGGTTTTCTCTTTTTTCATTGGTAGATATTTGAGCAATTCTCTTGCAGCTCTGTTATAGTTCTACCAGTGCTTGTTCACTGACCACAAAAATATTTTATTCCCAGTGTACAATTTGATTTTGATTGACTTATTAGTGTTGACTTTATGAACAGTTCTCCAGAAACAACATATAAAATATTTATATATAAAGTTTGTTTTCAATGCATCGTAATGTGTTTGACACTTCTTTGGCTAAATATTCAAACATATGTAAGTTAGAGTTGATACTATGACGGGCGTTGTACATTTCTTTAAAGAGTGATAAAAGTTGTAAACAATGTATTACACAGGTTTATCCTACTTTCCACTTCAGAATCGCTTTTATAAAATATACATATTTCAGTATCTGAAGCCTTCAAGTTGAAATGGAAGCTTTTATCAAGTTTAGCAAATTAGATGGATCACAGATGACAAAATATGGTTACAACAGAGCTGGTATTCAGAGCATTTCTGTATGACAATTTATGTTAATATTGGTAAACAATGGTTATAATAATGCTTGTCATTAATCATTTCTATTTAGCTAATAGGAATAGGACAATCATTTATTAAACTGTGAACTTAATTATGCTGAATATCTTATGATTGATGCTAATATTTCCATATTTCCTTGTATATTATCTCTATGTATGTATATAGGTATATAGATATATGGATAAAAACACATTAAATATATATTTGTATATATTTTTTAAATTTAATTTTGAAGTTAGGGATTCTCAAAGATTTTTAAATATACAAATACAATGATTTCAAATACAAATAGCTAGATTTGTAAATATACTTGTAAGAATGCACTTGCTAAATACAAAAGGTTGTGATTTTAAAGAATTAATTTGTCTTAAGATGCATGTTATGCCTTATGAATTATGTGTGCAGTAGATAATTGCAGGTAAGACTGAAAGGCTGGAGATTGAGGATTACAGAGAAAATTTATTTTTTAACATTTTAGTTAATAATTAAAGCATTTTAAGAAAGCATTCAGAAGTAAAAAGTACCATAAGTTTATATAAATATGTTCATAAGAAACCCAATACTCTGTAAGTAAAAATTTAAATTAATTTAGAAATAATTGTGCTCTATGAGTCTAGTGCATAGAACTACTGAACACTTAAAATATGGGTTTGTTTGTTTTTTTTTTCAGGAAGAGATATATGTAAAATGACATAGAACTAAATCAGTGGTTTTGATCTGGAGTCAATACCCTGTGCTTTGGAACATGAATATGATTTCAGTGGCCCTAAATATACCACAGGTACCACTAAAATTAAGAAGAAATTCACTGCTTGACTTTGTGTATATGTGCAGTTTCCAACAGGGTGTTGCTGGGTCTAATTAGATTCTCAGAAGTTTCCAAAGCCTTTAAAAGAATAAAAATCTAAATTGAATCAACTTTTTATTCCAACTGGAATAGAGAATTTTCACTAGGAAGAAGAAATAAAAAATAAAGGTGTAATTGGACAGTGATGGCCCAACCCCACCTACGCATCACAAGACAGAGAAAGGGAAAAATCCAAGAAGGATTTGCTAGTATCTAGGAACAAAGTGCTCAGAAGACATATTCACTGAACAATTCCCAAAGTGCTCATGTGTGAGCAATGTGAAAATTCTAAAAATACTGTTCAATGACATCTAAATAGTTCCTCACAACACTGGACTGGAAAATAAAGCCCCATTTCCAAGTCAGAGCCAAATATGATTATATGCTACCCTTATGTTTTCAGAATTATTACATAACAATTTAAAATAGTCTGAGTTTATGGATACCCCAAGACCCAAAATGCGGTGAATATGAGCTTTTGTATTCATTAAAGGATAAAGAGGATGATTAATTATTAATCTATTTTAAGGTTATAAAAACTGTCATCAATATTAATGAGTAACATAGTAAGAGATAGCTTTCATGAGAAGTCTGCTGATCAAGTTACATTAGAGTTGGAGCAAAACAGCCGTGTGAAAATTCTCAAAAGTCTCTTCCATAAGAGGAATCCCTGAAGCCATGTGGACATCTGATCCCCAAATCACAGAGGAGATTAAGGCTGTTTAGTAGTATTTTCAAGGCAAAAA
The DNA here is from genome assembly GCA_004024945.1 of Uropsilus gracilis. Taxonomy (NCBI): domain Eukaryota; kingdom Metazoa; phylum Chordata; class Mammalia; order Eulipotyphla; family Talpidae; genus Uropsilus; species Uropsilus gracilis. The sequence goes on along the minus strand of PVHY01002194.1, from coordinate 20,885 downwards.
AAAATATTAGAATTATTTTGGCTCTTTCCTGTGAAATGTCTCATTTCAAGAAGAGGAGATAGAAGGGAATGACATGTTAGCACAACAAACTTTCCCTCAAAATGAGTTCTGTACAATAAGGAAAGTTGTCTTGCGAGTTCTTACTCTCCAGAAGGTGATCTTAGGTATCAGGAATGTTCTGAAGTAGACTTTCACAAGAATGGGAAATTGAATTCTGATATGTGGAGATCCTAGCTTTGTATTTAAATTTTGTGCTTCTATGGTTTGTCACAAGTTCAGAAGCTGCCTAAGAAACATCTTCCATGCTAAATGGGAGGCAAAAGAGCAGAAAGGTTAGTATAACACAAGCAATTTGTGCACCAGCTTTTATTGCTAGTTGCATTCAGTGAGTTTTGAACCACAGCTCAATTACTTTCTTCTCGGAGGAGATATGAGGAACAGATTAAGGTCAAAGATTTGCCTCTTGAAGACCAAAGTTTTGTATAAATCCAAAGCATTCTTACACCTTGGAAATGTGCTTGCATATAGAAGTGTGAGGGCTCAGAGGTGATAAGGAAAAGATGTAAGCAGGGCAGAATGGTGAGTGGCCTTCAAGATAAGGGTAAGTAATTTGAAATTGGTTAGGAAAGCAATAGGGAGTCATAGAAAGAGTTGAAATAATGAGTAATGGGGAAGATCAAAGATTAGAAAAGCTAAACAGATTATCTTGGGCGGCACAATTTTGAAGATTAGGGAGTACAACCACCAGAGAGAAGATTGTAGAATTGAGATAGGGAACCAAAAGACAAGGATGGATAGATCTATTCCTTTAACGGAATAGTATTTTTATGCAGAGTCAGAAGGGTGATTTGTAAATGTGGCCTTTACTGCAACCTAGACTTCATATAATATTGGCCCCAGAAACTGCATATATATGTGTACACTTATTTGGTATCTCTCTGGAAATGTTTTTCACATAAATGAAGGGAAACATGGTTCTATCATTAAATAAAAAAACTATTTAAAGTCATCACTTTGGAAAAGAAAAGTTAACCACTAAAAAAGGTCATGAGTTTATGCAACAGAATTTCTTTTTAAAAAAATGCTTAGACTTTTTTTTACAAGTTCAAAGAGTAATTCTTAAGATCTAAAACTGAAAACAAGCATTATTCATATTGAGTTTGTTCTCAATGTACAAGAGGATTTACATGCAAAGTAGTCTAAAAGTGAAAAGAGTATTAGATTCAAAGAGGAAATAATCTACTATTTATTGTGAACTATTAAACTATATTCTGCAACATGAATTAATTATTTTTGCTCACTTGTCATCAGAACTAAGGTAAATTAGAAGATGGTTCATAATTAAAACACTTTACCCTTTAGTGAATCTAATACTTATGACTACCTATAAAGTAGTCATAGTTTTAATGAGAATAGCATTCAAGACTATTTTTACTGTCTTCTACTAACAATTGATGCAGATTATTTACAGAGGGAATTAAGACCATAGTTAATGGTATTAGGTGACTGAAGTTGCAGAAGGTTATCTTTGTTTGTCTTCCAGAGCTGAATCTCTATAGTGCTCGACTGTCAGTAATGGCTGTTCTAAATTGACTGAGAGCAATCTTAAAAGAATCCTTGGAAACCTTAAAATACTCCACAGTCTTTTACCAATATCCTTTTTCTTGGGGGGAGGAAGAGATTGGGGGATGTTATTTAAGTAACTATGTAGTTGTCTTGAACACAAATATACTTTAAACACCTAAGAAGCTTTATGGTTAGTAGCTTCTATATGTCTTTTTATTGTAATGCCTTAGTAAAACCTGAATTCAATAAACAAGCTTAATTCAGTAAACATGTTGTTGCCAAACTGATATACTGATCTGATTTCGTATTTCCATTTAGTAGTTTCTTCACCATTTGATACTTTATGAGTACTTCAAAGCCACACAATAGCTAACGAAAGCCGAAAACCAGTAAATAATCAACCAAATAACTATTCAGTCTAAATAAGCATGCTATCGCTTTTATAAAGTGCTACTTTTACTGATTAAATAACAAACTTTTATTTTATAAAATGTGGTAAAGTGAAAGTAAACTTCCAAAGCAATATTTCATTTGTTATTTCATTTGTTCTAATCTACTAATACAGGTAAAAATCATCTTTGGTATCATGACTAGAGACTACTCAATAAACGATGCATTTTTTACTTTTCCTTTAATACAGAAAAAACATAACTTTATCCAGAATTTCCTTGTGACAATTCATCTGATAATTCTGTCAGGATGTGAATATCACCTAGAAAGGGATTGTTAGAATGACTACTTAGGTCATCAGATATATGAAGCTAACATTCCACAGAAGCAATTATGATTGTTGAGTATACAATAAAACATGCCTTGACACTGAAAGAAAATACAGACCTAAAAAATGATTATTTCTTTTCCTTCCTCAAAAAAACTGACAGCCTAGTCCTTTAAAATATATTTTTTTTAAACATTAGGGTAGAGGAGGGGAAGGAAGGAAGGAAGGAAGGAAGGAAGGAAGGAAGGAAGGAAGGAAGGAAGGAAGGAAGGAAGGAAGGAAGGAAGGAAGGAAGCAGAAATTTTGTCTACATGACATTTTTTCAGTGCTTGATGGTTCTAAAACTTCCCCATGCAGTGGATACTGTGATAACACTAACAGGAGCAAATGACTCATTTCCCTAATTTCAGATATGCTCCCAATGATCAGCTTTCTTTGCAAATCATCTTATCCAAATATCGAACACTGTATTAAGGTTATGAAGGAACAGCACCATACACATTTAGATCAACTGAGAAAGGATACTCCAAGTTAATAATTCCCTATTGGGTCTGCAAAAGTAATTTTTGACACTATATTACAAGCCAGCATTTTTTCATCTTCTTTTTCTTTTTTTTTTAATTTAATTTTTTTATTTAATCTTTTTTGTTGATTACACATACATATTAAATCATTGTCTACCCCAAGGTTCTCCCATCACTTAGTCACCTGTGAACCACCTTTACCTCTTATGCCCTCCCCCTCTCCCAATTTCAGTCTCCTCCCCCTCTCTTGCTCTATGCATTTTTCATATGCTTATTGACCATTTGTATTTCCCCTTTGGAGAAGTGTCTTTTAAGTTCTTTCACCCATTTTTTGACTGGGCTTTTTGCTTTGTTTTTGTTAAGCTATGTTACATTCTTTGTTTATCTTTGTTATCAGGTCCTTTTGGCTTATAAGAGGGCAAAATTTTTTCCATTCCTGTGGGTTTCTTTTTGTTTTGGTCATTATCTCTTTTGCTGTGCAAAAACTTTTTAGTTTGATTTCTTTCATCTTCTTATTCTGCTCTCTTCCCTACATTTCCACAAATGGAGTTCTAAGTCTTTTTCTCAGAGTTGGCTCTCAGGAAACCCAATCTAGCTAACATTTGGCACATCGAGGATGTATGTCCCTGATTCCAACCATTCATTCTTTCAAAGACTTTACTACTTGAACTAAGTCACTGAAATATGAACTGTAGAAATATGTCCAACTCTCCGTGTTTTCCATATGTTTATCTCCATTAGTGTGCCACATAAGCATCACATACACTAACCCTGATTCTTGGTGAGAGCAGCGTTCGCATTGAATGTCCTGAGTATGTTAATATAAGCCCATAAAGTAAACCAAGAGAAGTTCACTCTGCAAAACATGTGCAACTCACAACTAACACTGGTATCTACTTTAACGGTTATCAGTGTTACTGCAATTAAGAGATATGCATTTCACTGTAGCCTTTTTAAATTCCTTGTGATTATATATTTGCTTGATAGTAGAAACCTCCTGTCTTGTCTACTTTTTTCCTCCCACAAGCACAATGATAAAGTTGTGGCTTCTCAACCATTCTTTAAATTTCAACAGTTCCAATTTGAGATTCGAAACACTTATTTAAATAAGACAATGCATATCTGATTGTATGTTCATTTACTTAAAAGTTTTACCATGGAAATTGTCAGGACTAAAAGTAAAGTTAGCATAGGATTGACAAAAAAGAGATACTGAATTCTTCTATTTGGTGAGTCAGTGACACTCCTTGCATCAAGGAAACTCTCTTAAATAGTATTGCATAGTACATAAATACCACTTATCCCACTCTGCTTACTCAAAAACAAATTCCTGGATATTTAATAATAGTAATTAGAATTGGAAGTGTCATGTTCCAGGAAATTTCCGTGCAAAATAGATACTTTATAGGCATATCAATTTTTAAAATAAAAAGTTATTATCCAACATTTCAAAGCTAAAGCTTAAAAGTCTATCAGTTAGGTTTACATAGCTGCATATTGAATGGGCTACGCTTTAATCAAATGGTAAGCAAAAGAACAACAACGTTTGAAAGACAGTGATTATAAGTGAGAATATAATAGGTGTATACATTCTGTTCCTGTTACATCCAAAACCATGGTGAATGTGATATTTGTGTGAGCAGGTAGAGTTGGGTGGAAATGGTAAAATTATAAGTAGAAAATTCTATTCTAGAATTAGAGATACAGTTAGAATTCACAAAGGCAGAAAAAAACTGCCTTTTTAAAAGATTCATTTTAAAAAGTTTTTCTATTAGCAATAAGGCTATAGAATATTCATTTCAAGTCTGCACTTTGCCCAATCTTGATTCAGATAATACTTCAGAATCATGAAAGCAAATAAAAGTTACTTGAAATGAACACTCAATTATAATTCTAAACGAATTCAGCAAAATAGAAATTGATGCAGGAAAATCAGTGTGGAAATGGTAGGGGCAGTGAAAAGAGAGAAGAGGGCAAGGGAGAATGATTCTTTTCACATAGCATTTCTCAGCACCCACTGTCTTCAGAATGCATTGCCATATATTAAAAAGTTGAGGGTCCTACATCAATCCCTCACTGCTAGTCACTCATCCTTGGCAAAAGCATCAACTTACAGGCTAATTTTTGTGGTTTGGAGAGCTTGGTTAGTCTAAGTGCCTTCTATCCCACTTACCGAGTTCTAACATGGAAAGTCATGACTGACTACTTCCAGAATAACAGGTGCGACAAATGGGGTATAAATAATACTAATAAATAATAGTAACATTCCATTTTTAACAGTTTTACCAAAATAGAATTCAAATACCTCCCAACCCAACCATCTTTTTAAATTCAATGGTTTGTATTCACAGCGTTCACAACTTCAATAATATTTTCAATCCTCCCATAGAAAAACTGACAACCCTTAACTACATCAATCTCCAATATCCCAGTTAGGTAACCACCATTACTGCTTTGTCTTTCTAGATATGACTATTATAAACCTTTCATGTAGATGAAAAATAATATCCTGGCTTCTTTTACTTCACTTGTTTCAAGGTTCATCCAGCTAATGGCACATATTACTGCAAAATAATTTCTATTTTCAAAAATTGTGCATTATATAGATATACTACCTTTATCCATTCATCATTAATGGATATTTGGTTGTTTTTACTTTGGGGCTATTATGAACAATGCTACTATAAACATCCACTCACATGTTTTGTCCTGGATTTTTATTTTTGTAAAAAGGTGCTTTCGCTACTACAACTGGAACACATGGTAACACTCTGCAAAATCATTTGAAGAAAAAATAGATTCTATATCTTTTTCATTCATTCCCACAGATAGCTAAAAATTTCGTACTTGAAAAACGTCAATGCCCTTTAAATTTTAGTCATACAGTAACTGTATGATTAAATCATTTGCCTGTATTTCAAACAAATAAATTTGAAATTAACTGTATTTCAAATCATTTGATTTGAAATTGGGCTATTGGTTTTTGTAACAATCATGTTATTTTTTAATGCTAAAGTTTACATAACAAAAAAGCTTTGTTATCTGCAGATATTCATTATTATTCATCTGAATACAATAAATTTTAATGAAATACAAAAATGTCAATTCCAAAATCTTCCAATATGGTGCAATTTGCTATATCTTAGATCAAAGTTCTGCATTAAAATAGCCAGGACTATGGCAAAAACTACCACTGTAAATATGTAATATCTCCAAGCATTCACTGGACAGAAGATGATAGCAGCACAATCTTCCTTCTGTTGTAACAATACAGAAACTATCATCAGGAAAAATTAGCTTTAAAAAGTCCTCGAGGATAAAAACACATGATAGCTTTCTCATTTATTTCTAGTGAATAGTAAACTTCATCACTTGCTTCCTGAAAGGCAACAATTCCTCTGCATTTTTCCTAGAACTTTATAGTATTATATCATCTATAAATTCATTTAAATTTTTACATAAGTATATATGTGCACTATATATCATTTAATTATTTTAATATAACAAGAAGGATTGAGATTTTGTGCCAATCTACAGATATTTAGGCTCATAAGTAATAATACTCAATAAACTCATCTTATTTCTTCAAACTGATTTACATACAATATTAGGTCCTAACAGCATATTTACAAAATAAATACAGATGAGGGGAAAATTGAGGGAGGGATGGAACAAGAGATTAAGATGGTACACGGGTGTTAAAGTGATGGGAGAACCTCATGGTAGACAATGAAGTAAAATATAAATATATATGTATAATCAATTAAAAAATTAATATACATAAAAATCTTATTGACATGAAAGATAAAGTATTTTTTATATTATAATAAGGCATTTTCTTTGTGCATAATCATTGCTTAACATTAATCAATATAAATCCAGGCATGGTGGCACATGCCTATAATCCCAGCTACCTGGGAGGCTGAGGCTAGGCTGAGACTAGTCCACAGTTTCAAGACTACCCTGGGCAACATAGTGAAGCCTAGTCTCTTAAAAAATTAATAAATACAAATTTAATCAGTGTTTTATGGTATTCTTTGCATATTACTTATCACAAAGAAGGAATTATTTGAACTTCTTTATTACTTGAAATACTCTTTGATCATAAGTGTCCTGATTGTCCTCATAAACAGATCTAGAGGAAAATTCAAGTTATTCTTTGATACTACCCTAAGGATAAAGTTTGGCAAATATTGGAATCAATCTATAAAAATTAAAAATTCCATGAACTAAAAAGAAACCAAAAACACTTAAGTCTTTTTCTTTTCTTAATTGCATTATGTCTTATGAGGGTAATGCTGTTTTACAACACTATATACTAGTGGGGGTATAGGCTCACACCTTTTCAGTTGTATGTCACAACATCACAGCTGCCATGATAACACCCATAATCCTCTGCAATTGTCCATTGGATCCTCTCCCAATGTTGCAATTTAAACCTATTCTCCTTATCTGATAGTCTCAAATTTGCAATTAGATTTGTTAGTTTATGTGTTTCTTCGTTTTTTGAAATTCTACATGTTAGTAAAATCAGCCAGTATTTGTCTTTTCAACTTACTTTATTTAGTAGAAGTCCCCCCCCCCCCAACTCCACCCCTTTTACATCCCATCCATGTTGCAGCTAAAGGGCAAAATTTAAACTTTCATAAATGGTATTCCATTGTGTACATATATTTAGTTGCCCTTGGATACAAATGTTGTTTCCATAAGTGGATTATAGTTAATAGTACTACATTGAACACAGGAGGGCAATTAATCCTTCAAATTAGTGTTTTTGCTCTTTGGGGGCATATACCAAGAGTGGAATTATTGGATCACATGGTAGATCTATTTTTAGTAATTTGAGAAACTTCCATAGACCAATCTACATTCCCACCAACAGTGTATGAGAGTTCCTTTGTCCCCCACACTCTCCAAAACTGGTTATTTCTGGTCTTCCTGATAAAGGCCATTATCATTGTCTCTCTGTGGATTTGATATGCATTCACCTGATGCTAGGCAATGATGAGCATTTTTTTTTTCATATGCTCATTGGCTTTCTGTACATATTCTTTGGAGAACTATCTATACAACTCTGCTGCTCTTTTTTTTTATAGGGTTGCTCATTTTTTTGTACATTTTATGAGCTTTTCTAGCATCTTGTATATTAGTCCCTTGTTTGATGTATTATGTTTAATTATTTTCTCCCATTCAGTTACTTCATTTTAATGATAGTATGTTGCACTGTGAAGCATTTTAGTTCCATGCAGTTCCATTTGCTTATTTTTTTGTTTTTGTTTCCCTTGTTGTTGGAATCAAATACCTGGAAACATCCCTGAAGTTAATGTCATAAAATACTTTATGCATGTTTGATTATTTTTGTGGTTTTTGGGTTTTATATCAAAACCTTTAATTCATTTTGAGTAAATTCTTGCTTCGTATTAGATAGTGTTCTAGTTTTATTCTTTTAAATGTAGTTGTCCAGCTTTCCAAGTACCATTAAATTGCTCATAGATATATGCTTCTTTTTGAGCGCTCAAATATATTCATTTTTCTGTTTATATATTTTTATTCCAATACCATATTGGTTGATTACTATAGCTTTGTAGTATACTTTTAAATCTAGGGACGTGATACCTTGGCTCTTTTTTTGTCACAATTTCATTGTAAACTAACATTAAAAGTATTAGTTCTGGTCCATGAGCAATACCTAATTTTTTATTTCTTTGAGTCTCTATGAATTTCTTTTAACAATGTCTTAGAGCTTTCACTGTCTACATCATTCATCTGCTTTCATCAGCTTATTTGTAGGTATTTTATCACTCTTGGTGTAGCTGTCAAACAATATTACTTCCTTCTCTTTGATCTGGTTTGAAAATAGAGACACAACAAAATATTATTTTGTTGTCTGCCATTTCATTGATTGATTATTTCTAATAGTACTAATAGTACTTTTTAGGGTTTTTCTCTATATATTATGTCATCTTCAAATAGTAAATAGTTTTACTTCTTTGTCAAATTGAATACTTTTATATATTTCTATTTCCTAGTTGCTCTAGCAAGATTTCAGATATTATGTTGAATACTGGTGATGGATGTAGTCATCCTTGACATGTGACTGATATTAGAGGAAAAGCGTTAGTTTTTTCATCATTGAGTGTGATATTAGCCATAAGTTTGTCATCTGGCCTTTATTATATTGAAGTATATTCCTTCTATCCCCATGGTTTTGAGAGTTTTTATTCACAAATGAATGCTGAATCTTGTCAAATACTTTCTCTGCAGCTATTGATAGAACCAGAAAACCTTTTTTTTTCTCTTTTGTTGAATTGGTTAGTTACACAGACTGATCTACAGTTATGGATCATCTTTCTATTCCTGAAATAAATCCCACTTGGTCATAATAATGGTCTTTTAATGTATTGCTGAATTCTGTTCACTCTGATTTTATTAAGTACTTTCACCTCTATGTTTATTTTGAATATTAGTCTAAAGTTTTCTTTTTTGTTATGCCTTTTTCTGCTTTTGTTATCAGAGTATAATTAGCCTTGTCAAGTGAGTTTGGAAGAATTTTCTCTTTAATTTATGACTGAAGTTTGAAAAGAACAGGTATTAATTAATCTTTGAGGGTTTGGTAGAACAAAACAGTGAAACCATCAAGACTGAATCAGGATGAAATAGAAACCTAAATAGACAAAGTTAATACACTTGACAGATACAATGATAACCAACTTAAGTATATCATCTTATTTAATTATTTAAAATTAATGTGTGAGAGACAGTATTATCTATGCCTTATAGGTTAAAGAGAAATAAAGAACTGAACCTCATAAATATACTACTTACTAAACCAAAGGAAAAAAAAACTTTCCTTTGGTTTACCAAAGGAAAAAAAAAACTGGTTCTGATCTTTATAATTTGGTTTAGAGAAATTTGAAAAACTGCAAATTCTGAGAGAGCTTGACACAGGGAAGAAATGTGTTTAATCAGTAAATAAAAGTAACTTGCAAATGTCACGCAAATATCTAATAAGAAATTGGTTAGTGTGAATCACTTAGATTGGTGAACAAGCTTACGGATTCTTCGTTGACAACTAAAGGGTAAACAGTATCTACAGTATCATAATCTTTTTTTTTAACCCAAGTACTAAAAGAGAACTTTGAACAGAAGGAAATTAAAGCCCCAGAAACAACAACAACAACAGAAAACCAAAAAAAAAAAAAAAAGAAAAAAAAAAAGAAAATAAGATTATATCACAAAAGAAGTGGAAGAAAGCAAAAAGAAAAGACTTCTAAGGCAGGGCACTCATGAATAGAGTGTTAGAAGAAGTGATTAACTGCATTTTGGTTTCTTCCGCAACTAGCTGAGTGGGAAAAACTATGATGAAAACTAAAACCACAAGTAAGAAGTGCTTTTCTTTTTAAAGTGTAGCTTCTAGGCCTCTCCAGTAATAAGGCTACGTGAGAAGAGGTTTAGAATCTTAACAGGTTTATTCAGGATTGTTTTTCTTGGTATTTCATCCCACCTGTGTCCTTTCACTGACATAGTTCAACTAATGTAATATCTATATCAAAGTGCCTAAACAGTTCTAACCATCTTTGAATAAGTCATTAATTATCACATCCTCTTTCTCATCCACCAAAGGACAAGCCTTCCATTCTGTGTATACTACATAAGCTCAATGTGCTGTGCATTGAGATGACAGCAGTGAGAAGACTCATTTTCTTATCAGCACAACCTGTTTTTTTTTTTTTTGTTTTGTTTGTTTGTTTGTTTGTTTTTAAAAAATATAACAAACTTGCATGTCAAGCCTTTGGTGATCTAGACTTCTTTAGAAAGTATAGTATTTTATTCTAATGAAGATATTCTGCCCAGTGTTTGGTCAACAGCTCATTTTTGCCACTTTGGACTTCAGATTAAAACTGATCCTGTTGAAGTTTTGCTGTATTTTTATGGAAATAATTTAGACCATTTTAAAATCTTTCTTTCAAAGACAAATGATGGTAAGAACTAGGTTTTTTTCTTTTCTTTCTCTCTAATATCTTCTTTCAACAGCTATCTATAATCTAATATTTAGGTAACACTTGACAGAGAGTAAGTATCCTTTTGAGATAACTGAAAAGTGTTTGCAGTTTTGCCTTTTTCAAGAATAGACTGTAACTACATTTATATAAGATCTTATTTATGTTCAAGGAATAGAACCCCATAGGGTTTGAGTATGCTACAGGGGGTGAGGTGGGGAGAGCACTGTTAAATTGGACTATAAGGTGACATCACAATTTCAGAGTGAAGAATTTATATAATGAGGGAAAGATAATCAGCAGGGCTGAATAAATTATCAAAGCATGCTTCATAATCATTACCTTTTATTGTCATTGATGAAAGCTGCAGATACAGTATTCCAAGCAAGTTACCAGAAACTCTGAGTATTCTAAGTTCACAATAATAAAAACTATCTTAAAAGATGACACTTACTACTTCAAGTATTAATTCGCCTCTCTGGGCTAGATTATAATGCCTAGAGGAACCTCTACTGGCCAGTTGCTTTATGGCTAATGCTGAAAGACACAGGAGAGAGGATTGCTTCAATGCTACACTTAAGGAGAATTTTTCCAGTATTGCATTTAACAGCAACACTATTACCTTTTATTGTCATCAAGCTCTTCCAAGAGGATCTTGGCATGCTTTATATTAATGAAGTCAAATTTCATAAACATCAGAATTTAAAATTTCTGGCAATGTAAATAACATTTGGCATCAACAGATAAAATAATTTTTTCTCAAATTAAATTTTCCTAACTATTATTTTCAAAGAAGATAAAATTATTAAACTATGCCTGAAAACATCATTGCCTGGTCCACACTCAGGGTAAAGAATAGACATAGGGAGGGTACATCATTAAGATGCTCGTTTATAATGAAAAAATAAATGGCAGGTAAAGAAAGTAACATATTGACACAGCAAGCCTATTGCTTTGTATTTTCTCTGCTTGCAAAATAACATATAGAATACTGGACTTTTCTATAATCACTAGGCAGCTGTGCCTCTTGTACATTCAGATGGCCAGTAATTGACTTGTACTCTCTGAGCTAAAACAAAGAATACAAAAGGAATTTACCACCCACAGCATAACAAGATATCCAAGAATGAAATAGAATCTACACAGAATCTAGAATAAATAATCATATGGAAATATTCTCATTACTTCTTGACCAATGCTTCTCTCTTGTCTTTCTTCTAGGTCAGTATGAAAAAGGCTAATTTGAATTCAGCATGGTTTATTTTATAAGGAAAAGAAAATATAAAGAATATTGTAGCATAAGAGAAAGCTGTGGCTTGAGGAAAGCATTTGGCCCTTTCTGTCTGCTTGGGATTGCTATATTTGAGGACATTCTATTAGGTGTAGATGATATTATTGTTCTAAACAATATATTCCTTTCTCTGAGAGAAGATTTACCAAGTACAGTTCTAGGCTTCGAGCTAGAGGGGTTATACTTGCTCTGCCCCATTGGTTTTGGACCATGAAGTTGCTGTGTCAGTGAAAGGAAAGAAGTGACAGCATGTCATTTCAGAGCATACATCATATGCTTCCTTCAGCCTCCTGCTTTTTTCCTCTTTGTCTCTAAAACGCCATGCCCCATGAAGGGAGGGCTCATTCCTTCAACCTAGATCACAGAATGATAAAACCAAGGGAACAAAGTGACCTAAGAGTGGCCATCAACACATAACACAAACAAGAAACACATGTCTGAAATATGAATCCACTGAAACTGGGGTTGTGTGTCACTCTACAGGAAAGCTAACTGCTGTGCAATTATTTATCTATTAGAAAGGAAAAAATAGCACTAGCTCAAAGGGGTTGCTACTTCTGTCCATTAAATCGAATTTCCTCTGGGCATTAGGTTGAGAGGCCTCCTGTTTGACTTGGCAGCCTGGAACCAGAATCACAGCCATGGCCACAACCCTAACCAGTGGCACCCTGGGAAGGTTACTGTCAGCTGCCCACCCCCAGCCACCATCATTTTTTCCCTAATGGTTCTAATAATACAAATCAATTGCATTAACAGGAAGACATGAAAAGGTTTTTACATAATCTCAGGAAAAGGCTGAGCAATTTGGAGTTTTCTTCAAAGTCATATTTCTCCATGGTCAAGATACCAGAGAATGAAGAAGGTTTATGCAAGACAGGGTCTCATTTTTGTCAACAATGAAGCAGATTGAGTGATTATCCATTCCCTCCTTTGCACAGAGCCTGTATATCTGTTGCTTGTCGGAACAGTCTAAACCTTTCAGCTTCAGTTCCCCGCACATAGAACCACATTACACATGAAGCTTATGTAAAAAGTTTAAAATGAAACATTGTGTGAAATCAATATCAAGGACAAACTGAGATTGCCATTCCTAAAGTCATTTTATAAATTCCAAAGAAAGGTTAAAGACATCACCTTTACTCTTCTTTGAATTGCAAGTAAGAATCCAGGCAAATCACCTTCCATGCAAAGAACTTACAAATTTAAAGACTCAAATCTTATTTTCCAATTTTATAAGGTTTCATATTTCAAACAATAGACTACATATAAAAATGGGGAGACTGAGATAAGAGAAATTTCTTGATTTCAGAAAATAACACTCATTTTCTACTATTATTTCTTGTTTTCCTTTCAAAAGCAGATTTCACAGGTTGCAAAGATTTCAAGGTGATGTACATACAGATATCAACAATTCCTTATAGATCACTGTTTAAATTAGAAAATGTTAACTCTTTTCAAAAAGCTAGGCTTAAAGAATGTAGGGTGAACAGTACTTTATATTTAAATTTGTTGTTTTTGGCCTTCAGACTTGCAGAACAAAGGTATCTCTTAATCATCTACATAAAAAAATAAAACACAAAAATGACTTATTTAGTTATTTCCACTAATATTATTCAAATAGAAAATCAACTTTGTATTTTCCTTGCCAAAGAAAAATATATAGGAACATAATTGTATTTAGCTAGTGTTTTGCTTATATATTGATATACCTAACAATAATTATAGATTTTTTCTAAGCAAATAAAACTTCTTTCCTTATCTTCCATTTTTCACAGAAGCTCATATAAGCTCCTAAATATTGCAGCTATAAAACAGGAGGATCTATTTATAAATTAATTGCATTTCAGTGTCATCCTTGGCAATATATTTCTGAGTAACTGCTACGGAGACAGAGCATATCAAAATATACAGCAGAAATTTGAACCATAGCAAACCAGGAGGGCCTGACAAGGTTAATGGAATAACATAACACTGAGCTCTGCTTCTTTTCTTATGCTCATTTCATCTCAAGACACATGCAGGAAATATCTCCTTTCTGCCCCCACCTCCTTCATATTCTAAAGAGGATGTGGCACTGCTTTGTTTTTACATTGAAGCCAATGTAACCAACATGTGCTTATTTAAAAGAATTTCCTTCATTGTGATGTACTTTAGGGACAGGCATAATGTTGACAGGAAACTTATAGTCAATGGCAGTTTTGAAGCTATACCAATATTTTATTTATTTTTCCTCACTCATAAGTCTCCAAGGACTGAAGCATGTAATTGTTATAAAACTCTATTACAGTCTTATCTCTCTATTCCCTCAAAAAATTGTTTATTAACATTTTTGTGGTGAGAATAGTGTAAATATTTCATGCCATATGGTCTGGCTATTGTTTTGACACAGGTCTACAACTAAATCAGTAACTACCAAGGTGCTGTTATATTAATATATTTGTCTTGACATTTTGACAAATGTGTAGCACAACCTTGGGAATTAGGGGAAAAAAACCTTTTTGGTAAAAAGCTTGAGAGGAACTGCAGTTGAAAGAGGAAAACTGGAAGGAAAAGGATAAATTCATGGCTGTCCAGTCTCAACCCTGCCCTAACTCAACCAGAGTAGTTAATTTTTATCTTTTATACATAAAGGATATTTTGTTTGTAGAAAGAGCTTCACACATTAAAAAAAAATAATAATAAAGCCAGAAAATTATTGGTAGAATTCTCAGTTCCCAAATCTGAGAAATCAATATTTAAAAGCAAAAGATAAATAGTAACTATAAATAAAGATCATAAAACTGATCTAATTATACTTAAATTAATTTTTAAACAAATTCTTTGACAAACACTTTAATGAATATTAACTGTAATCTTTTTAGTCTATTTTTTTCTGTTATGTCATAAATTTTTTGGGGGAGAACTTAGATTGTGCATTTTTATTGTATTTATTATTCATTTATTTATTTTTAAACCATTGTCTTCCCCAAGATTCTCCCACCACCATGTCACTATGAACTGTGCTCTTGATCTTTTGTATTCATCCCTCCCTTGATTTTTCCTTCCCTTCTTCCATCCCCTCTCCCTTGCTGCGTGTTTTAGTTCTGCTGTCTGTTCATTAGTTTAGTCTTTCTTGACCTTTGGTTGATGCTCCCATTTTCCCACATATAAGTGAGACCATCTGGCATTTCTCTTTTACTTTCTTGTTGGAAATCAACTTATTAATGGGAAGAAAATTCTATATATCAGATTCAGATGAAAATATTCTTCCCATTATTATTGCCTTTAGTCCAGTTTTCTATGAATGCATGTTTTTGGAATGCCATCCCATTTCCAGGAAGAAAAACAGAAATTTGTGGAGTCATAAATATAAATCCCTAATATCCATTATTATTTTCATTGTCATGAAAATAATAGCTATATGCTGCCCCAAGTTTGAATCAAATGCTCTCTTGCTCTCTCTCTACATACACACACACACACACACACACACACACACCATAGTTGAAATGTCACAAAAAAAATATCAACTGGTTGCCTAGTTAGAGTCTTCCTAAACTGGTAATAACACATTTGCCATGGCAGAAATGGGTATACCGTACCTTGTACTTCCTGTAAGGTATTTTGGGAAAAGAAATCATGATTAATGATTAATAGAATGTGTTTCTTTACATACATACTTGGAGTAATGGTTCAATATTTACACAACTGTTATGGATGTGGACATTCCAACCATGCTCCAAGTGAATGAAGCAATTATCTTACTTTCTTGTGGATATATAATTTCTGCCTTAGGTCACTGAAACTCTCTTTTGTCCAACATAAAAGTTCTATCCCAAATGAAAACCTAAGAAAATGTCTATAACAATACATTCAGAGGAATTCTTCCTCGGGTATACATTGCCTAGGTACAGAAGCACACCAAAAATTAAAATGCAGATAATCTGAAATGATCCTGAAATTGATAGTATTTGACAGTAATCTGAAATTACTATCAATTCCCAAAAAGGGTAATTCTCTCACTATTTACTATGATCTGATGATAATTTAATTGTCCTTTCCCTAAAAACTGATAGTTAAAAAATCTCCAGAAAGGTTATTTTTTAAAAATCTCTATGAAATCCCATGTATTTACCTGCATTGTTCTGAAAATTTTCAACAAGCCTAAACAGATTTGAAAAAAAAAAAAATGACAAGGAAAACCAAACAGCTTAACCACTCTAGTCTGGATAAAGTTGTAGAGTATTTTATTCATAGGAATGCACAGCAGGGATTTTAGTAGTGTTGAAAAGATAAATGGCAGATATTTATAAAGAGTAAACAACTGACTTGTAAAAGGTTCTAATAATGGTAGATTCACAATCCCTTAAGAATTTGTCTCCTGATTTCTGGACTTCAAGAAAAATGAAAGGGGTGGCTTGTAACTATGTTCGGGGCATGACACATACTATTGGCATATCCTGTGTCAGAGCAAAGCCTGCATCTCCCTTGTTATATTCAAGAGCATTCTCTGCTTGATGGACTACAGTATCTTCTTCTGATGCTACCCCCTCACCCCCTTGCCACTAAGGTAGTTGTTACATACATACAATAAGAAGCTAGCTACTCTCCTGTTGCTATAGCTTTGCATATTTCAAAGAAAACTGGCTTGGTCTTACTTCTTCAAGAGATCTCTTGGCTGCAAGACTTGGCCAGAAGGAAGGGTATAAATACTGAGTTGAGAACAAAGAACAAGATCAGCCATTTTGGGTTTAGCATTCTGGGGACAAGGACAATGTAAGTCCAGGCCGCATGGTTGAGGTGGGCAGTCTGACCATAGGCTCAGGCCTGTGGACTCACGGCTTCAACATACTTAAGCCAAGTGTGTGTACTAAAGTCAGTCTAAGGATTTTTGGGGAGGCCATGAGGAGGCCTTGATGAATCTGCTATTGGTTTCTGTTATTTGGAGTTTCTTTTTACCTCCTGAAGTGAAGAAAACATAGCAAGGAGGAGACAGCAGCATGCCTTCAACTACATGGCATCACCTCTTCATCTACATGCTTGGAAGTTGAAGCATGCCAAAGACAGATGCCATATTCTTGGAGCACCTGCTAATGAACTCTGAAAGACTGGACAAGTGCGGAGGTCAACAGGAGTAAGAGACTGAAGGTTTTGGATAATATTGAGGTAATAGGGGTTTTTCATATATATATAGAGAGAGAGACATATATATATATATATACACACACACTTTTTTGCCTGTAGCAAACAGCTAGGAAATCACTTTGTTTAGTAATAAATAGTTCTTTTCACTTTAAGAATCTGTTCTGGCTTTGAAAAGAATGGTGATAAGAACCCACAATTTTGATTGTCTTTAGGCTGCAGAAGTAGTAGCAGTTATCCTTGAGGCCAAGTGACTAAGTTTAAAATGCAGTTCTAACTTTGTATTCTTCCTGCAGTCTGGCTGGGAGCTGAGAGAAACTGGTGGCTTTCATTTGCATAACAATAGTAGGTAGGTTTACATAATAATAGTAGGTAGTCTGAAAATTCAAGGTACTACAGCTTTAAGTCAGCTTGTTGGGGAAAGGCTGGAAAAAGAGAATTCTTAGTTCTATAAAGTTAAAAAGTCTCTTTTCCCACCCAATTTCACATTCAGTTTGCACACACTCAGGTGAAAGCATGGTTTTACCACATTTCAGGCAGACCCTGAGTGCTCCATGGAAGCCTGTTTGGGTGAGACTACAGCCTAGGAAATGTCAAATGAACACCAAAAAACAGATTGATTCAATGAAATGAGACAATATGAGTGAAAATTACATCCCAATACTATTTCCTGTTCAAATCTAATTTTGCTTTGCCAGTGGAAGCCTGTTTAGCAGAACATATACATTGTCAGCTAGCCAGAGGCACTTCACTAGGTTTGCTCAGCTTCCCTGCCAGAAATTTTTATTATAGTTCTGAACATAATATTTCTTTGGGGGTTTCTTTAACTGGAGGTAAATACTTCAGTATTCCGCCAGGGGCTTCTTTATCTGGATGCTTTGGCAATTTCACAGTGACAAGAACAAAGTTAAATTGTAAACGTTATATATATCTTACATCAGTTAGCAGGCTTTGGCTTCATGTAAGTGACGGTGAGAATTCTACTGGCTTTAAAAATGATGAGATACAATAAAATTTCAAACCCCAAACAGGTCTCATTACAGTACTGGGATTCTGCTGGCTGATTCCCTTAGTGGCCTCAAGACGACTAAGATCACTTGCAGACATGACAAAACACAAATAGATGTTCCTCCAGAACATCTTTACTTAAAGCCCTCCAGCCAGCACACCTCATACCTCATGATCCAGAATTGTGTTGCCGGAATTCTACCAAGATAATCACTCTTAAGGAATAAGAGATAGATCTTGAATAGAAATCATGATATACCCCTGGATAAGAGTTGAGAGACTGCTTTCCCTAAAAAAAATGACACTTAAAAAAGAATCTATCTTTGGCAAGGAAGGAGAGGAAATTGATTCTGGAAGGCAACGACTGGTTACTGTTACATTCAGCTTAGTTGTGGAATTGAATGACCCCATTTCCATGCATTTAATAAAATGGTAAGTATGGGAAAAGGTGAAAATCACTAAAGACAGCCTTCTTTTCTCACTGAGTTAGAAACAGTGCCACAATTTATCTATCACATTGCCTTTTGGGGGGGGGATTTTTTTGAGACTAGGTCTTGCTATTTTTGCCTGTGGAACCGCAGGCTCACATTGCCTGGGGTACCACAGACTCAAGCAATCCCCAGCCTCAGCTTCCCAGGTAGCTAGGATTATAGGCATGCACCACCACACCCAGCTGTTTTCTGGGACTAGGTCTAGCTATTTTGTCCTGAGTGGAACTCAAACTGCGATCCCTGGGCCCAGCCACTTCATAGGCTGAAGCTTACAGGTACGTGCCACCGTACTGACATTGCCTTTAAAGTTCACTGTTGCTGAAGTCCTGTCATGAAAATCCCCTTGAGTATCCAAGACATTGTATTAATCTGGTTCTCCTAATGTTTTATCAATTTGGGTTTGTTTCTCTTCACTGACTTTATATTTCTTTCTTGTTCTCTTTTCAATCATCGGCCCCTTTCTTTATTTCTAAAGTTTCTCTCAATCAATTCAATGGTTTCAAAAAGCACTATTATTATCTGAATGCTTTTATTACCTCTCTCCCAAGTCAGTGGTAATAACTTATATAGACTGTTTCACACCCAAACTCATCATCTCATACCCAGCATCTCCTCTCAACTTAGCATCTTCTTTGGATTTCTGTTTCTATTCTTGACTCATTATTCTCCCAAGTCACTGAGATCAGAGACAGAGAGTCACTGTGGGTGTCTCACTTGTTCCTGATTGCCTTAGCATTCTCTGTAACTTAGCAATAGTTCTAATTGAACCTCTCCATTTTTATGAAAATTAACTTGCCATTACCTCTCACCCAGTTAAGTTCAGTGGTTTTATTGCCTCTTAGACCACACACCCAGTCTGTGCTCCCCTGAAACCATTCCAGATGGATTCCAAAATAATTGTCTAGATTAATTTCTCTTCTCATTTGAAAAAGGGAGTAACAATCAAACATCTAACTTAGAGTTGCTGTGAAGCTTAAAGTGCTTGCTACCCATAAAATGCTTAGAATAATACCCAACACATAAATGCCCTCAAACTGTCAGTTATTAATATTTTTCTAGTTTTATTACTATTATTAACATAGGATTCCATTATCTCAAGCTCTGTGGTACACATAAACTAGTTATAGAATTTTTGAAGAGAAATAAAATCAAGAAATCAGGAAAAGTCCTGTCTTACATATTAATATTTTATTTTTGATTTAATCAGTATGATGATCAACATGTCTTTTATTCACCATTCTAATGAGAACTTTAAATACGTACACACAGCATACATCTATCCATTCTGAACACAACTGTCATGTTGTAAAGCATTTCTGCATTTAGAATGGGATGAAAAGGCCGGGCACGGTGGCTGGTACTTGTAAGCTTTAGCCTATGAAGCGGCCGGGGCTAGGGATCGCGGTTCGAGTCCCGCCTGGGGCCCGTAGCGAGACCTAGTTCCAAAAAAAATAGCTGGGCGTGGTGGTGCACGCCTGTAATCCCAGCTACCTGGGAAGCTGAGGCTGGGGATTGCTTGAGTCTGTGGTACCCCGGGCAACAAGAGCCTGTGGTTCCATGGGCAAAAATAGCAAGACCTAGTCTCAAAAAAAAAGAATGGGATGAAATTTGAGCTCTGGCCAGTTAATCTGGATTCTACAGCAGAGGTAAGTACCATTGTTGAGCCTGGCCTGGGTCACATTTCCCTCCTCTGCACCCCTAATTATCAGCATAAAGGCAATATATAAATCAAGGTCAGGTTCCCATCTTGTTTAAAATGAACAGGAAACCTCACCTATCCTCCATGGAGTTGAGAGACCAAAGGAAAAAATTAACAACGATGCAGATTGCAACTCAGATGGGCAGATCACTGGGTGTTTCTCTTCACTGACCTTATATTTCTTTTCTGTTCTCTTTTCATTCATCAGTCCTTTTCTATATTTCTAAAGTTTCTCTCAATCACTTCAACACCTCTGTAAGAGCAGCATCTTCTCTATCTCAGGAAAAAACAAGTCCGGTTTGGTTACTGTGATTTCTCTCCAACCATGGGAAAAAGCTTGGGATGAATGGTAGGCAGGGAAAATACAAAAGAGGTTCGCAAAGGCAACCACCATGTTAATTATTTGTGTTTTCCAAACAATAAAGGGAACGGAGTATTCATTCATCTTTTTTTCCATTTAAAAACTA